>LPNX010982486.1:66700-260842 GCA_001517045.1 Pseudotsuga menziesii | reverse complement strand
ATATATGATTGGAATCTATGAGAAACTGGCCCTACCTATATTCTTAATACAAGCTGGCAAGATTATGTGTGCGATGCTACAATTCTGGGTATATGCAGCCTTGTGTAGCACACATGCAATATTGGGTATAAGTTGGCCGACTCTTGTTTTAAATGCAACCCATATTTCTGATTCATTTAATTTTTGTTAGGAATCAAGGGCGTAATAATTTCTCAATTCATCCTACGTCCACAATTTAGAGACTCAACTGTGTTGAGGGAATCCCGTACATAATATATCTACTCTTGTAATTTCATAATGATAATTGGTATCGTGCAATGGTAAAACTATTTCTTGGCATAAAATTCAAACTTTAAAAGATGAGAAGAAACATCTTCCTTATGTTCTAAGTTGTAAACCTATGAAAAATACAACACTTAGTCAAGAAGCTAAATGTAATATTTAGTTTGTAATAGTTTTTAAAATCATATTTCATTAGGATCACTGTTTTAAAAATTGTCCAAACTGACTATGTTGTTTTGTCCGGTTTGACCCTAATTTGATGCCCTTTTAGTTTCAAATTTTATATTAGTGGTAATTCTGATGCCCTTTTAATTTCAAATTTTGAACTAATGATGTGGTAATTCTTATCGTTTCTTCTATGTGTTGCTTATGGCAATAACGAAGGATTAATTCCTATTATAAATAGTCCAAGCTGAATATGAAAGAAATTATGACATGTTAGAACTAAAATATGTTTTATCTAAGAATGTTTGATGATTCTGATGGGGTACTGGTGTCAGATTTATATACACTGGTACAGTAGAGATGACAATAGATATTGCACAAGACCCTCTGAGAGATGTTGATCAATATCTTTTAGAAGGCCTCAAATGTTTGTGTGAATATTCTATTGCACAGGTATTCTTTTATTTCATTGCAGTTTTTCCTTTCTATTATGATATTGTCCAGCCTCAGCACTGAGATTTGTGTTTTCTGTTTAGGACCTTACTTTAGAGATTTTTTCAAGTATACATGATCTTGCTGAGTCATATCATGCAACTTCTTTGGGTCATATGTGTGTTATGTACTTTCTGGAACACCATGAACATATGTCTTACATGTCCGGGTAAGGAAAACTTATACATAACTGAACGGTTACAGTGAGACCTAGGCACTTTTTAGTATCTATCTAAATTTTTATAATCAATTTTATGTGCAGCCACCCTTCCCTTGTAGAATGCTTACTACTAGAGATACGTGATTACTAATTTAGAATATTAAGGCCGTAGCCTTATATGCCATCATTGTAAACGAAGTCATGATCATTTTGATTGTCTTCCATGGATGGTCTCATCTTCTTGGAGAACTAGTGTAGAGAGAGGTAGTTTGAAGGTGGTTCTCAGCATTGCTAAGATTACTGCTAGTTATGTAGGATGCATCGATTTGTCAAGTGAAATTGAAGTGAAATGATTGCGAGATGTCAATTGACTGATACATTTTCAGATCTTTTCAAAATGATCCAGAATTTTGAAGTCAGAGATGAGCCATCAATTGATATTTGATGGGTTCTCAATTTAGTTGTGTATCTCATCTAACACTTGCAATTTTTTTCTTTCTGTTAATAGATGCTTTTGACATTTCTACTTTGTTGTATTTCAGTAGTGGAATATCAGTCTACTTGTCAGGTTAAATTCCAGGTGCAAGTCCTGGGTGATTATGACATAAGAGTATGGACTTAGCCAAATGAAAAATAGTTGTAATTACTGATTCAAATTTTTAAGGGCCATCATATTGGTAAAAACATGCCACTTGTGGGCCTGACGAATTCAGGCCAATTGTAATCCTCTTGGAGCTAGACAGAAGGCAATTTCCACCTTAAAAAACAAAAACTTGCATCCATTGCTTGGGTTTAAACACAAAAAAACACAAACTTGCATCCATCGCTTGGGTTTAGACACTAATATCTGATATAGGGTTTGATTTCTCATGCAGGGTTTTAGAGAATCCCCATGAAACAACCAGGTTTTGCAATTATAGGATTAAGAAGAATATATCGGCACATATTGGGCAATCAAAAAAGATTACTGATAGCCATTGCAATCGACGCATTGGAAATGAAACCGTATGAAAATCTGGAAACATTCACACAAACCCTTGGACGACAATTGGGTATTAAAACAGGGCACAAGAAGTATATAATTTGATGTGGCAAATGCAAATAACAACAACAACATAAATCACATACATCAAATAAGGGAAAACAAATGGGGATGAAAAATAGATTGGCGTACCTTAGCGGGCCATGCCGGAAATACCTTGACCTTGGCAAGCACAAGATCTTTGAGCCTCCATTGTCTGTAGGCAGCAGGAGCCTCCATTGTCTACAGGCAGTTGTTTTGGCTCCTCGTCTTTTAGCCGGTGCCATGTCGTAAAACCCTGATGGAAACTGCAAACATAACCCTTATTATTATTATTCATGTCTGGCATACCCTGAATAAGAATTATACCCTCCCATTCCTCCTCATCCACAATTTCCATAACACCATTAATTCCTAGATGCCACAATAGTGTCAATGCCTCTAACAATTGGTTACCTGTTAAATTATCGATTAATATTTTACAGTGGCAATATTTTCATGGCTCCTTGGAAAGTGGAGGAATGGGCTCACGATGGAATCAATGTCCAAATGGAGGAATGGGCTCACGATGGAATCAGCTGGCTGCAATGGATAGAATAAAGAACGGAACACCGATTGCAAGCGAAGATTGCGATGGAGTTTAACAATTTTGACTGTCCACTCAATCTCGACCTAGCCCATTTATATCTCAATCTTGATATTTTCAAAATTAATTTTCCCTTTCCTTTTTAAAATAATGGACCCACTTTCAAACTTTACCACCATCATGATTGCTTTTAAAGGTAAAGTATTCATTTTAATCACCATAATGAAAAGTCTTTAGTGTATTGTCCTTTGTTTTCATTTGCGAAATCCCGTCACTTGACATAACCTAAGATCACTTGAAAAAGGTACATGGTCTTTTATTTAAATTTTATTATTATTAAAATAATAAAAAAAACAAGATTTAACATCTCCACCCTCTCATTGAATTTTTCCTTTACCATGTTTATGTATAACCAATAGGGAGTTTAATCCCATCCCTCCCCACCACATAGGCTTTCATCTCTTCTTCTTAAAGTTGTATTTTCTTTTATTTTTAAAACTAATGAAAAAAAAAAGAAAAAGGTAAAAATTTAACAAAATAGATTTAAGAAAAATAGCAAATAAATTGATTGCTATATGGATGTTTTCACCATAATGTCATGTCTGATGTGTTGTCATGAGCCCTAGTCTATAATGTCATCTCTATGTGGGAAATATTTGGCTTACAAGCAAGAAATGGTCATTTCAAGCTCTGTGCGACCAACAATAATTATCATTGATTGGGCCATATTATCAAGTCAAAACATAACGTCTAAGGGTAAGGGGCTCATGGGTCATGTGTGATGCCCTAGACCACCTCAAAGGCCCTATATACTACATAGATAATATTTATCCAATGAGTAATATATGTCGGTCATTTTGAGGTTTGACACACCAAGTATGGATTTCAGTCCCTAGGGCATGATTTGATGTGAAAAGAGTTACTGGGCCAAAACATTTTTCCTTAGGGCTCATGAACTATGTGTGGGGCCTTAGGCCACCACAAAGCCTTATAAAGGGAATATTGGCATGTGAGAACGATATAGTACCTCTTTTATGAATTTTGGTTAACCATGGATATTTTTTGTAACTTAATCAATGGCAAGGTCAAAAGACATAGCCTCAGGCCATAACATTTGTATTTGGCCTATAAGCAAAATATGGTCATAAAAGATTCTACACAGGGCGTAACAGAGAAATAGGAAAATACAACAACAATGGAATGATCCTTTGCATTTGTTCTTAGAAATCACGCTACCTGACATAAAATTATAAAGAAGCCACATGAGTTGATTCAATACCCAATTCTTTCCATCTACGGTATTTTGATTCAATCCCAAATTCTCTCTATCTTTAATTATCCTGTTGAAGGAAAATGCACTGATTTCTTTAACGAAATGTGGAAGCTGGAAGCTGGGAGGTCATCCAGAGGCTCCTTGGAGAAAGCATTATCATGACTGGTACTTGAGTAATAGGCAGTTCGAGAGCCGCTTGTTATAAATCCAAAGCTTCGCAGTGTTGCGCGCCCGATCCGTTAGTCCCTATAATAGAGTAGGCTCACCCGGTTTGTTCTCAGCATCCAATGATCGTATGGATTTGGCCCCTTGTGCCCGTAATTTATGTACCCTCGTAGATTTTGAGGTATGGCTACTCAGATTAGGTGTCTTGGCTGGGTCTTATCCTGGCTAGTCCTAATTAGTCTATCTGTGTGAATCCCTATCATAAAACATAGTTGTAAATGCAAATCTGTAGTAATACAAAATCCAATCGTGAGATAGCGATCTAAATTTTGGTGACCTAGCATTAGTAGCACCACCAGCATAGGTATATCTTATATAGTATCTAAGAGAGCAACATCTAAGACAGAGACAATAGAGGCATCAACAGCAGTAGAGCTCCTAGTTTACTTTGATCCATCCCCAAAAACCAGGCTTTGAATGGCCTGGCCTTAGAATCAAGACACCCACGTTTCCAACTGGGTACCCTAAGAAGTCCTCATGGGCGGAATAATATTAAATCCTCTCATGGCCCAATTGGGGATGGACCAAATTGATACTCATAACCCCGAATCCATAGATTGATTTAGCAGAAGCCCCTTTGGGAAATGGGTAATTGTACATAGATCTATATTTGAAAAATCCTTCATGTTTTGCTTCACCTCCCTATGAAACCTCATAGGTTTTAATCTATATTTTAATTTGTATAATGTATAAGTAAATAATATGTGTATATATTTAATTATATTAAATCACATAACATATGAACTATAGTAACATATTTATATTAATTATATATTATTATTATATTTACATATTTTACCATTATTAAGGTGAAAGAAGTTTATATAGCATAAGGGTGTTTATAAAATATTTACCTATTTTATAAATTCTATTAAGTATTATATTTACATTTATTACAAGTATAGTATGGATGGACTATGAATGTATGGATTTTAACATAATTCCCTAAAATGAAGCATGTTTTGTTGGGAGAAAGAAAATGGGAACAATTTCAATATTATGTTTCCCTTGTGGTTTGAATTTTGTACTTTGGTGGGGTGTTTTAGAATAATCCAACTTGTTATGCATGCTTTAAATGGTAAACATATCCCATATGCTTTAAATGATGGAGATGATGGAAATGATGATGATGATGATGATGATCGTCATCTTTGTCATTGTCATCATGATTATCACAATAGTCATTATCATCGGCATAATTATCATCCATGTCATCATCGTCGCCATTGTCCTTGACATCATCATCATCATGATTATTGACATTTTCATCAGTTATTCATCATTACCTTTGGCATAAGAAATAGCATCTACCCAAAATATGTGATTAGTGGAAAAGGTTCATGGAGGACACACACGATTTATGCATGACAAATAACAAATTATTTTTTAAGATGATCAACATCATCATTCTCATTGTATTCATCATCATTGTCATGGTCATCATCACCATCATCATCATTCATTTCATTGCCATCATAATCATCGGCAATGTCGTCATTGCCATTATCCTCATCATCATCCTCATCCTCATCATCATCATAATCGTAATCATCATCATCGTTGTCATCGTTCTCCTCATTATCAACAACATTATCATCATCATCATAACCATCCTCAATATCATAATCATTATCCTCATTTTCATCTTCAACATCTGGGTGTAAAACTGGATGCAAAAGTGGATAAAAACATTGATGCAACAAAAGTAGGTGCAAAAGTGGGCGCATAATGGGGTGCACTAAAAATGGATGCAAAAGGTGATGCAAAAGTGGATGTAAAAAATGATGCAATCATGGAAGCAAAACATGATGAAAAAAGTGGCTCAAAAGTGGATACAACCATGGATGTAAAATTGGATACAAAATTGGATGCGAAAGTGGATGCAACATAAGTATATGCAAAACTAGATGCAAAAGTAGTCGTAAAACCCAATGCAAAAGTGGATGCATAAAGGGATGCAATAACTGATGTAAAATTGGATGCAAAAAAAGATGCAAACGTGGATGCAAAGGTGGGTGTAAAAGTAAGCGCAAAAATGGGTGTGAATTGGGATGCGACAAAAGTGGATGCAAAAGTGGATGCAATAGTAGATGCAAAAAATACGTAAACATGGATGCAAAATGGGACGCAAAAAGGGATGAAAATGTGGGTGCAAAAGTGGATGAAAAAATGGAGGCAAAAGTGGATGCAAAAATGGCTGAAACAAAACGAGATGCAAAACTAGACTCAAAACAAGATGTAAACTTTGATGCAAAACTTGGCGCAAGAAGGGATGCAAAAAAAGAAGCAGAAGTGGATGCAAAAGTGGCTTTAAAGAAGGATGCAAAAGTGGCTTTAAAGAAGGATGCAAAAGTGGATGAAAATAAGGGCGTAAAAGTTGAGGCAAACATGGGCGTAAAAGGGGGTGCAACAAGAGTAGATGTACAAACTATGCACAAAATTAGGTGCAAAACTAGGCTCAAAACCTGTCGCAAAACCTGATGCAAAACATGGCGCATAACCAGGTGCAAAACCCGGTGCAAATTACGCCAGATTTAGAAAAAGGACGCAAAAAATGCCTAAAATAGCACCAACCCATGAAATTGCGCCATTTTGTCCAAAAAATGAAGAACAATACACTGAAAAAAAATGCGGATAAGATCTCTCATAGCTTCAGATTTTATACTGCTCCCTAAACCTCTACAATTCCAGAAGACAATATTCATTACTTACCTTTGGCTGATTTGGCGGCCCCTTTGGCACGCCCTTTCTATCTAGTGAACCTGGAGTTCATCGTTGCTTCGATATTAGCTTGCGCACCAAGAATCTTATCTTCGTAAGTGGCTTCCTCACTACGTTCTTTGTTCAATTTCCTCCCCCTTTTTGCTTTTTCTGCGAGGGCTGCTATCCGATTTCACCTTCCTCTTCCTCCGAGGCCTCCTCATCAGATGTAGGGATCGAGGACTCGGGATGACTATTCTCTTCTTGAAGCTTACCTTTGCCATAAGGGATTTTTTCTTCTGCATTTGAACTCGGCGGATCCTTGGTCTCACGTTCCAGATCCTCATCGTGTCTTGTTTCCAGGGCTTCGTTTGCTTGAACAACAGATTTATTTCCTTCTTCATTTTGGAGTTTTTTGGTTGCATCTTCCTTCCTTATATGACCCAAGTTCCTCTCTTCTTCTTTTTTGAGTCTGCCTTGCATTGGCCTTGGTTCTCTTTTCCCAAGTCCAGCCTTCTTCCTGATCTTTTTCTGTTAGATCCATCAGGCGCTTAGGACGGTTTTTTTGGAAATGCCCATACTCATGGCAATGGTGACATTTGAATGGCAATTGTTCATAGTCCAGCTTTTGGAAGTGTTACTAATATCCCACAATTAGCTTAACTGCCTCAGGAAGGCCTGCTTCGAGATCTACTTCAACGCAAATCCTGGCACAAGAATAGTTCTCTTTGGGGAGAGCTTTGTCAATATATTTTCCCAGCATGTCCCCAATAGCCAGCAGAGATGACGGGGTCCAGCAGTGAATCGGGAAATTGGTAAGACGGACCTAGACGGGAACATCCTTAGGGACATCCACTACTGGGTCAAAATCCGGGGTCCATCTATTCAGATAGAGACCTTGGGGTCCCATAAAGTATGGACCGCTACGAAAAACCAGATCTCGGTCTTCCTTAGAAATAAATTCGAAAAGGAAGAACCCTCTACCTACTGCATAACAGGTAACGCTGCTGGAAATCAAAGGCCTCAAGTTCTTTTGGATCCAGTTGTCCGTAGTCTTGGGCAAGGGCCAAATATCGGTAAATTGACCAACCAAAGCATGATCAACTAGAGAGACGATAATATGCATGGGGTGTTGAGGTGGGAGATCAATGACAGGGACTTCATTAATTTTTTTCATGAACTTAGGGATTGGAGCAACATCAAGATTTTGGGATCTGCCATAGATTAGATTCCTGAAAGTAGTAACATCATCACGCAAGCCTGGAGAAGGAGATCATGGGCCACCGTCAGGCATGGCCAACCCCAGCCCATATCCTGACAGGGATTTGGAAAAGGTCAACGACCACCGGCCCAGAAACACCAAGAACGCACAGCAACACAAAACCCTAAGGCTTACAATCGCTCAGAGCCACCGCAAGCAAAAAAGGGGAGTGTGATCTTAACTCATTGTATTGTTATTCATACTGATCTTAATAAATAAAAGTAAGGAAATACAAACTTTAATCATCCAATATCATAATGACATTCCATTTTTGTGATTCTTTGTTAAATAATTTATTTTTCAACAGAATTATGTGAATGGGTACATATCTTAAGAAAAAAAAAATTACAAACTTTAACCATCCACGTTCCATTATGTGATCTTTGCTCAAAGAAAATAATTTTTTTGAACCAAATTATGTCTACCATGCTTGCTAATTAATGTTATGTCACTCTGAATCTGGAATTACAGTTAGCTTACCTTTACAAACTTTAACCATCCACGTTCCATTATGTGATCTTTGCTCAAAGAAAATAGTTTTTTTGAACCGAATTATGTGATCTACCATGCTTGCTCATGAATGTTATGTCACTCTGAATCTGGAATTACAGTTAGCTTACCTTAATAATACTGCCTTTAAAACAAATTTTGTGAAAGATAATGGAATAAAAATTAACAATTACATAAAATATAATATTATCTTTAAAAATATTAAATATGGAATAGAATATGTAATAAATACTTGATATTAAAAATATTAAATATATAACATTTTTTTATAAAAATATTAAATATATAACAATTTCTTAATTTAACTATGAGATAAAAAATAAATATTATCTTTAAAAACATTAAATATGAAATATGAAATATGTAATAGATACTTGATATTAAAAATATTAAATATAACATTTTTTTACAAATTTTAAATAAAATATTTAAAAATAAATTATTAAATTTAATTAAGTTAAAATTAAAAAATAAAATAAATAGAAAATTAAGACAAGTATAACTAAATAATTATAATTCAAATTTATATAGTATAAAAATAAATTTAAAAACCTAACTGTACAACTTCCAAACTTTTTACATCCTTCAACATAAACCAAATCATATTCATTACACGTACAATCATATTGTTAATGCTTGTTCAGAGAAGGTCATAATCTGTGTGACAAACATGGTCTGAGATTCATTTACATATAACTATCACACAAAAGGAATGAAATCCCCAAGTTAGGCTTCCAGATTGGATAGCTAGTTTAGAATAATGAAGGGAAACGGGATTGTTTGCATTTTGAAAGACAGGGCAGCTGAATGTAGGGTCGTTTTTAGATCCCGATCGTTGATCTATGTGACCTTAGTGTGAGCCACCAACCATGGTGAGTCCCCCACATGGTATAAATATGTGGATGCCATACACTTTGTGTGTTCAACCTCGCAACTTATGTTGTCTCTCTGCACGGTGGAGATGAAGAGGAGGATGAGGAAAACCCAGAAGTGGGTGGTGGCACTCAAGTGCCTCGTTCTCATCCACACGCTTCTCTTTGAAGGGGACTTCATTCTACAAGACCACCTCAGCACTGATCCGTTAACCAGGGGTCACAGTTATCTCAATATCGACAGTTGCAAGGACATGTCCACAACGCTTACATGGTAGTTGTCCTCTTGGGTGAGGTGTTACGCTAGATACATCAACCAATGCTTCTACGTGTATTAGGCCTAGGGGGATTCTTTGACAACAGGTACAGGGATCAAAGAGCCACAGGTCTGCCAAACGTAGAGTTGCTGAGGAAATTAACGGCACTAGGAGACATGTTGGTGGTCACATGTGAATGCCTGCAGGGAACTCCGAAGAGCTTGAAGAACCCATTAATGTCCCTTCAACCAGTAAACATTCGCTAGACAAGAGTTTTGTCTTGAACAGTAACTCAGGTATCAAGTCGAGCTACAACTTTTTATCACCATTATTACGTTCTTTCTGGGGTCACTTTGGTAAACATTATAGCAATGTTAGTAATCCCTCTGACTAATATGTGATCAACACATGCTCTCTGTCTTGCCCAAGCAATATTCTACACACGTCCACTATCTTTCCCACTGCTCCTGCCATACGTTTGCTCCATTACCCATGTTGCAGGGTTTGGTTTAATTTTGTGCTTTTCTCATGTCCACTCATTCAAGTTTTTCAAAGATGTCCTTTGGTATTGAGCTTCCTGACCAGTGAGGCCCGTCATTCAAATTTTGGGAAGAAATATGCCTTGGTTTATGTATCTACTATCCAAACTTTCCAAAGGATTAAGGCAATGGCTCATATATGATCTCTAAAATGTTGCATTTATTGTGATAATAAGATGATCTAAGAAGGAGATCAGTGCATAAAATCAATCAATGTTACTTGCAAATTTTGAGGTTGTTTGGTAACTATTGTCAACTTAACTTTTGAAAATTGAATAAAGATTTCATAACTTAATGATCCCTTATTTAAAATATTTTATGATACCTTACATAAATTTCGATCAAAGTTATTTAAGAAGTGAAAAATACCAATTTATATATAATATTAATCTCTTATTAAGATTTATAAAGAGTAATACACTATTATATATATATATATAATTTTAAAAAACTATAGATTTTTTTAAAGATATTATGAATTTAGAAATGTTTGTATAAATATTGAATAATATTTAGTAATGTGAAATAATGCGAACCAATATACAGGTATACACTGAAGCACATAGGTAATCAAAAGTAACCGACCCCTTCAGGACAACCATTTAGAAGTCCATAATTCCATCTTCCTCTGTATCTCTCTAATAAGCCATCTCCAATCAGTTCTTTTATAGTTATTAGGCTTAAGATAAAAGCCTATGTAGTTTACACCTTCATCAATTTGATTCATCTTGAGAGGAAAAAAATAGGGATATTTGTCCTTTTAGAACCAAATCATGAAAGCTATAAGATAAACTAGACTTATGTGAGCTGAGAGTCATACCTGAAGCACCACAAAAAGGTAATGACTGTGTCCAGTATGTGTTTCCATTCAAAACGTGAACCATCCCCCAAAATCAAGACATCGTCAACAAATAAGATATGGGTCAAAGAAACAGAGCTAGCCACTTTAATCCTCTTTATCAGTCGATGATCCTTGGAATTTAAGAAAAGTTTACTCAACCCTTCAATAACTAGAATAAATAGGCAAGGAGATAGCATAAATCCTTGTTTGATCCCTGTGGATCCCTTGAAATAGGATGAAGGAGAACCATTGACTAAGATAGTGAATCTTGCAGAAGTAACGCAAGACATGACCCAATACGTGATCTCCAGTGACAGACCGACCTGTAAGAGGATGAGACATAGAAAAAACTAATAAATATTATCATAGGCCTTCTCCAAATCTGTTTTTAGGATATAAGCACATAATTCCTTCAATTTCACGTAGTGAATACCTTCATGTACAATCCCCACTGCATCCATAATTTGTCGATTAGGTGTAAAAACAAATTGCCTAGCTGATATATGTTTACCCAGAAGGGGTTTCAACCTCTTACCAATGATTTCCGTGATGATCTTGTAAAGTAAACTACAAAGGGAAATAGGATGGTAATCATTGAAATATGTCGACTTATCCTTTTTCGGATAAGAGTGACATAGGTTGAGTTTACATTTTCGAGAATCATACCTTCTCTTATGTTCTCCTCAGCTGCCTCAACTATGTATTGTCCCACTAAATAAAAAAAAATGCAGATAGAATTCCACAGTCCACCTGTACAGGCCTAGACTCTTGTCCATTGTGAATCCTTTCAATACCTCCAATACCTATTGCATTGAAATATCTTTCCCAATTGCTAGACAATCAAACATGTCAAAGAAATGAGGGAATTTTCTGATGGTTTTCAATAGGTCAACAGTATTCATGGAATGCTTGTCAAAATACAGTTATTGAAAAAAAGATTTAGCAGTCGATTTAATAGACTTATTGGCATGAACCACCACATCCCCCACCCCTTTGGCCTCCTATATGGCATTATTGAGTCTTCTTTTATTAGAGAAACCATGGAAAAACTTTGAATTGTTATCACCAGCTTGAATCTAGATAGCCCGGTTTTTTTTCTAAGGGTCTCTTCTTTATGAGTCAGTAACTGTTGTTTCAGATTCACAAGATTAACATGATGCCTCTTCCTTTCCTTCGAGAAAAAATGATCGTCGACTTCCTCATCCAAGAACTGGATAGCAGCCTCAATCTCAATTATGGACCTATTAAGTTGCTTCTTCTTTTATTTTTCCAAACAAGTCAGTTCAAATTTTAAGTTTGTGAGTTTGTAAATGAAACTTTGAATTGGATTCAAATGGCCTGGAACATCCGATGAGAGACAAGTCCATTTTTCCTTCAACAAAGCATTGGAATATTCAACCTTAAGCAAAGTAGGATTGAACTTAAAAGCGTAATGTGAAAATATTTTATTAAAATACAAAGGAAAAAAAATGACTTTATGGTTAGAGGCACCCGTAGAATGATACCACGAACGATATTTGCCCAACTTATCACATAGATTTTTAGCCATGAAAAATCTATCCAGTCTCTTGGCTATGCCACCTCCCCCACGTTTCCCATTTGACCAAGTTGGGACCAAAAAAGGAGCGACATCAATCAAATTGGCCTCTTTAAATAATGTTAAAAAAAATTAGAAAGTGGATCATAAACGTATCCAGCCCCCATACCTTCTCAGGAGATAAAGTGAAATTAAAATCACAAACAACTATAAAAACAGGATAAGAAAATAAACCCGAAAGCTTTATCTTGTCCCAAAACTTCTTTTTGTGGTTATAGGGTCCATATATATTTAATATACGAAAAGGAGAGCCCAACCTTTTAATCCTTCCAACCAGTAGTATTCCTGCACAGGTAGAAAAGGCTTTCAAGCCACTAGGGGATTCAAGGCTACCAGAGTCCCCCCCGAGAGACCAACTGCATCACATGCATTGACCCTCCATGGAGGCTTCACTTTAAACAAATAATCACAAGCAACATGAGCCGAAGTCATAGTCTCCTGAATCAACATAATACCAGAATTAGCAAGTTGTAATAACCGTTTCAAGAATATCTTTTAGAGTCGTTGCCAATCCCTCTGATGTTGAAAGATATAATATTCATTCTATCACATCTAGAAGGGTCACATCTTCTATAAGGGATTGAGTAGTTATTAAAGAACTATAAGAAGGAGAAAACATTAACGCCCATTTGTAAAGGGACCAAACGCTTAGATTCACAAAAGGAGCATCATAGTTAATGTCAATGTTGAGTTACCAATCTCTTTTCCTTTCTTCGGTTTACAAGTCTTCAGTATATTTATTCAAATATTTACACATTCTAAATTAATTAAAGTGGTGAACATCTAATTCATTTATTTACATATTCTAAATTTAATAATGTATCTAGTTTATTATGTGTCTTTTAAGATTGTGCAACTTAATATCAAGTTTTAAAAGAAATAATTTCAGTGATCAAATATTAAAATATAAAATGTACAATGTGAAATTTAAAGCCAATTTCAATCGGATTTATGTCAATATATATAAAAAATATCTTTTATACATACATCCTCTGATTGTTTTGATACATAATTGATTGTTTGAGAAAGAAGAAGCATAGGCAAAGTTTGGTTGACTTTGCAACATCAGAAAAGTGTTGCAGCATGTGGTTATCATGTTTATGTTGCAATGCAATGCAAATGGGGTTTAGTGGAATTAGCTATGAGATTGACTGGAGTAACAAAATTTATCTTGGGAGCACGTTGAGTTCTTCATTTTCAATAATCAAAAGAATCCTTTCAATACCTCCAATACCTCTTGCATTGAAATATCTTTCCCAATTGCTAGACAATCAGACATGTCAAAGAAATGAGGGAATTTTTTGATGGTTTTCAATAGGTCAACAATATTCATTGAATGGTTGTCAAAATATAGTTATTGAAAAAAAGATTTAAAAGTCAATTTAATAGACTTATTTACATGAACCACCACATCACCCACCCCTTTGGCCTCCTAGATGGAATTATTGAGTCTTCTTTTATTGGAGAAACCATGGAAAAACTTCGAATTGTTATCACCAGCTTGAATCCAGATAGCTCGGTTTTTTTTTCTAAGGGTCTGTTCTTTATGAGTAAGTAACTGTTGTTTCAAATTCACAAGATTAACATGATGCCTCTTCCTTTCCTCCAAGAAAAAATGCCCATTGACTTCCTCATCCAAGAACTAGGTAGCAACCTCAATCTCAATTATGGACCTATTAAGTTCCTTCTTCTTTCCCTTTTCCAAACGAATCAGTTCCAATTTTAAGTTTGTGAGTTTGTAAATGAAACTTTGAATTGGATTGAAATGGCCTAGAACATCTCATGAGAGACAAGTCCATTTTTCCTTCAGCAGAGCATTGGAATATTCAACCTTAAGCCAAGTAGGATTGAACTTAAAAGCGTAATGTGAAAAGATTTTATCAAAACCCAAACGAAAAAAAAAACGACTTTATGGTTAGAGGCACCCATATAATGATACCACAAATGATATCTGCCCAACCTATCAGACAGATTTTCAGCCATGGAAAATCTATCCAGCCTCTTGGCTATGCCACCTCCTCCACATCTCCCATTCGACCAGGCTGGGACCAGAACAAAAGGAGCGACATCAATCAAATTGGCCTCTTCAAATAATGTCCCAAAAACTTAGAAAGTGGATCATAAACATATCCAGCGCCCCATACCTCGTTAGGAGATAAAGTGAAATTAAAATCACCAACAACTATAAAATCAGGATAAGACAATAAACCTGAAAGCTTTATCTTGTCCCAAAACTTATTTCTGTGGTTATAGGGTCCATATATATTTAATATACGAAAAGGAGAGCCCAACCCTTTAATCCTTCCAACCAGTAGTATTTCTGCACAAGTAGAAAAGGATTTCAAGCCACTAGGGGATTCTAAGCTACGAGAGTCCCCCTGAGAGACCAACTGCATCACATGCATTGACCCTCCACTGAGGCTTCACTTTAAACAAATAATCACAAGCAACATGAGCCGAAGTCATAGTCTCCTGAATCAGCACAATACCAGAATTAGCAAGTTGTAATAACCGTTTCAAGAAGATCTTTTCAGGTCGTTGCCAATACCTCTGATGTTGAAAGAGATAATATTCATTCTATCACATCTAGAAGGGTCACATCTTCTATAATGGACCGAGTAGTTATTAAAGAACCATAAGAAGGAGAAAATGTTAACGCTCGTTTGTAAAGGGACCAGACGCCCAGATTCACAAAAGGAGCATCATAGTTAATGTCATTGTTGAGTTACCAATCTCTTTTCCTTTCTTCGGTTTACGAGTCTTTAGTATATTTATTCAAATATTTACACATTCTAAATTCATTAAAGTGGTGAACATCTAATTCATTTATTTACATATTCTAAATTTAATAATGTATCTGGTTTATTATGTGTCTTTTAAGATTGTGCAACTTAACTTCAAGTTTTAAAAGAAATAATTTCAATGACCAAATATTAAAATATAAAATGTACAGTGTGAAATTTAAAGCCAATTTCAATCGGATTTATGTCAATATCTATAAAAAAATATCTTTTATACATACATCCTTTGATTGTTTTGATACATAATTGTTTGTTTGAGAAAGAAGAAGAAACATAGGCAAAGTTTGGTTGACTTTGCAACATTAGAAAAGTGTTGCAGCATGTGGTTATCATGTTTATGTTGCAATGCAATGCAAATGGGGTTTAGTGCAATTAGCTATGAGATTGAGTGGAGTAACAAACTTTATCTTGAGAGCACGTTGAGTTCGACAAAAACATGGAGAAAAAGAAACAGTTAAGATTATTATTATCATATATGATCTCTAAAATGTTGCATTTATTGTAATAACAAGATGATCTAAAAAGGATCCGCGGATGTAGAACAGTTGGTGGCAGGGTATGGTTAAGAAACCCCCTAAGCTGATAGGTCACCGGTTCTAATCTCGTTGGATACCAAAAAATCCAACCATGTTAAGGGTTGGGCCGGTCCAGGCCGAGTGTGATCCCTGGGTGATTTTGACGGCTGAGATGACCCTGGTTCGTGGTTACTTAGCCAATGGCAACCCTGCTAGTCAGGGGGGTTCCACCACTTTGCCAAAAAAAAAAAGATGATCTAAAAAGGAGATCAGTGCATAAAATCAATCAATGTCACTTGTAGATTTTGAGGTTGGTTGGCAATTGTTCTCAACTTATATATATATATATATATATATATAAGGATCAATTAGGCAATAATTTCAATGATCAAATATAAAAATATAAAAATGTACAGTGTGAACTTTAAAGCCAATTTCAATCAGATTTTATGTCAGTATCTATAAAAAAATATCTTATATATATATATATATATATACTCTTATTGTTTTGATACAAAACTATTTGTTTGAGAAAGAAGAAGAAGCACGTGCAAAGTTTGGCTGACTTTGCAGCATCAAAAAGGTGTTGCAGCTCGTGGTTATCATGTTTATGTTGCAATGCAATGCCAATGGGGTTTAGTTGAATTAGATGTGAGATTGAGTGGAGTACCAAACTTCACTTGAGAGCAAGTTGAGTCCTTCATTTTCAAGCATGACAAAAACATGGAGAAAAAGAAGCAATTAAGATTATTATTATCATATATGATCTCTAAAAATGTTGCATTTATTGTGATAATAAGATGATCTAAGAAGGAGATCAGTGCATAAAATCAATCAATGTTACTTGCAAATTTTGAGGTTGTTTGGTAACTGTTGTCAACTTAACTTTTGAAAATTGAATAAATATTTCATAACTTAATGATCCCTTATTTAAAATGGTTTATGATACCTTACATAAAATTTCTATCAAAGTTATTTAACAAGTAAAAAATACCAATTTATATATAATATTAATCTCTTATTAAGATTTATAAAGAGTAATACACTATTTTATCTCTCTCTCTCTCTCTCTCTCTCTCTCTCTCTCTCTATATATATATATATATATAATTTTTAAAAACTATATATATATTTTTAAAGATATTATGAATATAGAAATGTTTGTATAAATATTGAATAATATTTAGTAATTTGAAATAATGAGAACCAATATACATGTATACATTGAAGCACATAGGTAATCAAAAGTAACTGACCCCTTCAGGACAACCATTTAGAAGTCCATAATCCCATCTTCCTCTGTATCTTTCTAATAAGCCATCTCCAATCAATTCTTTTATAGTTATTAGGCTGAAGATAAAATCCTAGGTAGTTTACACCTTCATCAATTCGATTCATCTTGAGAGGAAAAAATAGGGATATTTGTCCTTTTAGAACAAAATCATGAAAGCTATAAGATAAACTAGACTTATGTTAGCTGAGAGTCATACCTGAAGCACCACAAAAAGGTATTGACTGTGTCCAGTACGTGTTTCCATTCAGAAAGTGAACCATCCCCCAAAATCAAGACATCGTCAACAAATAAGATATGGGTCAAAGAAAGAGAGCTAGCCACTTTAATCCCCTTTATCAGTCGATGCTCCTTGGACTTTAAGAAAAGTCTACTCAACCCTTCAATAACTAGAATAAATACGTAAGGAGATAGCATAAATCCTTGTCCAACCCCTGTGGATCCCTTGAAATAGGATGAAGGAGAACCATTGACTAAGATAGCGAATCTTGCAGAAGTAACGCAAGACATGACCCAATACGTGATCTCCAGTGACAGACCGACTCGTAAGAGGATGAGACGTAGAAAATATCAACCAATCTTATCATAGGCCTTCTCCAAATCCATTTTTAGGATATAAGCACATAATTTTTTCAATTTCACGAAGTGAATACCTTCATGTACAATCCCCAGTGCATCCATAATTTCTCTATTAGGTGAAAAAACAAATTGTCTAGCTGATATATGTTTACCCAAGAGGGGTTTCATTCTCTCACCAATGATTTTCGTGATGATCTTGTAAATTAAATTACAAAGGGAAATAGGACGGTAATCATTGAAATATTTCGACTTATCCTTTTTCAGATAAGAGTGACATAGGTAGAGTTTACATTTTCTGGAATCATACCTTCTCTTATGTTCTCCTTAGCCGCCTCAACTATGTATTGTCCCACTAAATAAAAAAAAATGCAGATAGAATTCCAAGGTCCACCCGTCCAGGCCCAGACTTCCTCATCCAATAACTGGGTAGCAGCCTCAATACCAATTATGGACCTATTAAGTTCCTTCTTCCTTTCTTTTTCCAAACGAATCAGTTCCAATTTTAAGGTTGTGAGTTTGTAAACCAAACTTTGAATTGGATTCAAATTTCTTGGAACATCCGATGAGAGACAAGTCCATTTTTCCTTCAGCAAAGCATTGCAATATTCAACCTTAAGGCGAGTAGGATTGAACTTAATGTGAAAATATTTTATCGAAACCCAAACGAAAAAACACGACTTTATGGTTAGAGGCACCTGTAGAATGATACCATGAACGATATCTGCCCAACCTATCACACATATTTTCAGCCATGAAAAATCTATCTAGCCTCTTGCCTATGCCACCTCCCCCACATCTCCCATTCGACCAGGCTGGGACTAGAACAGAAGGAGTGACATCAATCAAATTGGCCTCTTCAAATAATGTCCCAAAAAACTTAGAAAGTGGATCATAAACGTATCCAGCGCCCCATACCTCGTTAGGAGATAAAGTGAAATTAAAATCACCAACAACTATAAAATCAGGATAAGACAATAAAACCGAAAGCTTTATCTGGTCCCAAAACTTCTTTATGTGGTTATGGGGTCCATATATATTTAATATACGAAAAGGAGAGCCCAACCCTTTAATCCTTCCAACCAGTAGTATTCCTGCACAGGTAGAAAAGGCTTTCAAGCCACTAGGGGATTCTAGGGTACCAGAGTCCCCCCCGAGAGACCAACTGCATCACATGCATTGACCCTCCACCGAGGCTTCACTTTTAAAAAATAATCACAAGCAACATGAGCCGAAGTCATAGTCTCCTGAACAGGGATAATTTTAGGGGTGAAATTTAGCCCATGTGCTATTTTTCCATGTTTTTCTCCTAAACAATATTTGTCATTTTGCATTTTTTGAAGCCCCGTTTCCCCCAATTTTGAAGGGGTAACTAATTTTCACGCTAAAAATCGCCAAATTATTATATAAACGATATAAATCCTTGGAAATTAAAATATTTTAAAAAAAATATCGCCAAACATTTTATAGTTGGTGTTTTAATAATTGGTAAGATTCGCCAACATTTATACACTTTTAAATAAGTATGGTTCCTTAAAATCATCCCTGCTCCTGAATCAGCACAATACCAGAATTAGCAAGTTGTAATAATTGTTTGAAGAAGATCTTTTCGAGTTGTTGCCAATCCCTCTGATGTTGAAAGAGATAATATTCATTCTATCACATCTAGAAAGGTCACATCTTCTCTAAGGGGCCGAGTAGTTATTAAAGAACCATAAGTAGTAGAAAATGTTAATGCTCGTTTGTAAAGGGACCATATGCTCGGATTCACAAAAGGAGCATCATAGTTAATGCCAGTGTTGAGTTACCAATCTCTTTTCCTTTCTTCAGTTTACGAGTCTTTCTAATGGAAACATTAGCACTCCTAATCAAAGAGATAGGAAATATGTCCCAAAAATCAAAGTCTTCTGAAAAAAAACATAGACAAAGGCTTAACCATACAAGTGAGAGATGAAGAATAGTCACCATATAAAACACCAGGAAAGTTCGGGCTCGGGGAGGATATAGGAATAACATCCAAGACAAGCAGGTGAGAGGGAATAATTTCCAAGGCCTTAAACAAAGGTGTGCTCGAAATCAAAGAAGAAAATAAATTAATATCCAAGACATGCGAACGTGAGGGGAGAGGAGAGGGGGAATCCAAGCTCTTAAACAAAGAGGCATCAATACACACAACTTTAGAAGAAGTAATAATTGGTTCCAAGTCTCTAAGTTCCTTGCATGAAGGCCCTCCCACGGGAGCTACAAAATCCTCTAAAACATAATCCTCCCTACAAACACCGTCCCAATTCCCTGAACCAAGAACAAACACTATTCCCTCAATATCCAATACAGTCATATATTTAAGCATATGTACTACATGAATAAACTTCAATAATAAGGGAACAAATTGCACAAACTTACCGAAGAATTAGAGAGAAGACTCCCGATCCAACGGAGGAGAAAAGTTAATCTATTTTTCCATCCCCACTAAGATCTTCTTAAGCGTGTCAATCTCACCAAACTAATCCTTGGAGATCAAGGAGCCTAGAGGACAAAAATGATTTCGAGTGACCAGTTTGCTGACACTGGTGTCAGTACAAAGGGACACTCCTGTAATCCAATCTTTGAATAAAATATCCCCCTCCCAAACAACCTCAAGATCATACGGTAACCGCTTAGCCCCATCCAGCTCCACCAAAACCCTAGGTGATACCCGTTCGAACCCTAGCAGGGGTCTACCTCCTTCAAAATGAATTTGTAGATGGAGTTAGCAATCCCCATGAAACCCTTCAGATTCCAACAATGAAGAGGAAACTCTGGTAGCATGACCCAAAGATGTCGCTTTGTCAATTTCTCACGATCAGGATCAAAATCCACGTGTCAGCAGCTCAGCACCGAGGAACCTTGACCAAAAACCCAAAAAATTTCCTCGATGACCTTCCTGTCCTCTTCATATAAGAATTAAAAAATAATCGATCCATTCACCAACAACAAACCCATAGAATTTTTTTAATGAGAGGTTTCCATTTTTCTCTCATCCAAGACAGGATTTCCAATTTAGTCATTTTAATGTACTCAAACTTGCCAACCAAAACCCTCTGGAACAAGGCCATAACCATTTATAATGTGACATCCTTACCTGAAACACACACCCACTTGCCACTCTTCACCTTTTCAAAATATATTTCATGTTCTGTTGATAACCGACCGCACCAAAAACCCTAGTAGAAACCACATCTTTAGCATGAGATGAGTTAGGGTTTTTCTTAAAACCCTTTCCAATGTCTAAAGGATTAGTTCCAATTTCCTTTTCATTGGTAAAATCATCAATTTTCTCAAAAGTAGAAACAATCCTATACATATTATCCACAATCAGGTTGTCAATAGAATCCCCACATGCCTTATAGTTTGTACCCATAGAAACCTCCTTAGTGGGGTTAGCCGAAAAAGACAGGTCCAGAACATGTTTAATGTAACACACATTTTATTTTGAGTTAGAGCATACACCAGAGCATTTGATTGCATCACATGCCATGTTAAAACTTCCTCTTGACAAAACAGGAAAATTCAAACCTTCCATCCAGGCCGACCCGAGAAAAACCTAAGTCTCCACCCGTGAAAAATACAAAAAACTCGTCAACCAGTAGGTGCAGATATTTTGGTTCCCTTTGAAAAGCAGACATGATAAATGAGTAGTTCCCATTTTTTATATTGGTTGGTATTGGGTTTGTATGAATGACAAACTGGCCTCCAATCCTCTATCTGTGCTTTTCTCCAGGTCCCCAAAAATTAAAAAAATACCCCCCAACAACAGGCGGACAATGCACACAAAACCACATAAATAGAATAAATACACCCCAACACAGTCAAATACCTTCATACTCATACCATTAGAACAACAAAACCGCAAAAGGACCTACGGTGTCCATGAAAACTATCAACCTAGGGTCCATGCCCAAACCCTCCTGTCAGGAATCTAGTGTGACTAATATTTCATGCAAAGAACATAAGTTTTTCATCTTTTAAAATTCAACTTAGTTTGTTTGTATTTTGTCATGTATTTGTAAGGGTTATATGAAGGGACTTTTATCTCTTTACATACAATTGCCCAATGAGATGTCATTGTTGTTATGGTCTTGTTATGGTTATTGTGTGTAATGGAAGCTAAACCTGATAGGGTACATGCTGACAATGTGATCATTTTTGCATCATATAACAACAATATGGAAATTGTTAATATCCATGCCTTTAAATTTATAAATTTAAGTTTATTGAACATTTGATACTTTGTCAATGCTCCACAAACATGTAATTATAGTTGTAAGAAACACAAACTTTGTATGAAAAGACAATTTAATAACAAGTACTATATGTATATAATAATAAAGTGTTGGAATTTAATGCTTAACACTTAGTTTTATGTCATAGTTTTTTAAAACAATATTTATAATAATTATATATGAGTATTTTATAAATTATGAATTTAATCGAATATAAGGTGAAAATAATTTTTTACAATAAACAAATTATTTTTAATCTTGGTCTTGGTTTACACAAACTTAAAATTACATTTAAAAAATAGTTAATATACGAAGAAAAAAATTAGAAAAGCTAAATGACATAGAGTATACTAGATACACAACTCTAATTTAAACTTTTTATTTTATATAATAATTTTTCAATCATTTAAATATAATTATTTAAAAAATAAAATAAAATATGGAATTATAAATGTTTTGTTTAAATTAAATATTAACTCATAGTTCTATAATTTTTTAATTAAATTAAATAATAATTTTTTTTTATGTTGAATATACAATGGCATACATGAAGTTATGGTGGTGTACATAAAGAAGGAAGTACATGTTTCATAAAGTTATGGTGGTGTACATGAAGAAGGAAGTACACATTTCATAAAGTTAGAGTGGTGTATATGAAGAAGGAAGTACATATTTTAAAAAGAGTCATGGCATTTGTTAAGGACTATGGCATACATAAAGGGAGCGCCTTATATACTGGACAGGCTTTCCTTCCGGAGGGGAGCCTGTCCAATGGATACCGTTGGATGAAAAATCGGACGGTGTCCATTGGACAGGCTCCCCTCCTGAGGGAAAGTCTGTCCAGTAAATAAGGATTGGCATACATAAAGTTATGGTGGTGTACATGAAGAAGGAAGTACATATTTTAAAAAGAGTCACGTCATTTGACAAGGACTAGGTGAATTTTGTTGGTTTTTAACTTCGAAAAGATGTTGAAATTTATGTTTCGATAAGAGGTGATTTGTTTTTAGTTTTTAACTTTCAAAAGATGTTGAAATTTATATTTTGATAAGATAAAATGAAATGAAATGTGTCATTTTTATTTAAAAAAATTATGTCAAAGGTGGGGTTCATATTCGAGTCTTCAATGTTTTGAATATTAATATGCCCATCTTACATTAAGAGAGTCATTGAAATATTAACATTTTATAGAGGGAGAATCATTGAATTTTGGAATAGGGATGGAAATAATTTGTTTGATATATGGTAATGAATTCCACATATAAAAAATAAAGAGGACAATATTTTGTTTTATATAGGGTAACAAATTCCACATATAAAGAATAAAGATGATAGTAGATGGAAATAAAGATTTTGAAACATATTCATTTTTCACCATTATGACAACATGAAGATAATATCAAAGTATAGTTGTTCAATCCAAATTTCAAACACGTCAAAAGGATAGTTGATAGTTTTCATGTATGGTAAAGAATGATCATCAAAAACATCGTTGTTTTACACAAATTTCATGCATTTCAGGAGAGGAGTTGTCAATCCCATTTCATGCATTTCGGGATTCTCCTTTTTAGGTCTTTCCAAGAAAAACTTCTTCATATAATTTTCATCTTGTAATCGTATGGTTGAGGTTGTGTCAATGGTCATCTATCATGGACGTTGCGTTCCATTAAATATTTTATATGTTAATTAATCCATGATTTCTAGGTATTTCTGAATTTTTATCAATTTCAGGAGGGGTGGTACTATATTAATAGTAGTCTTCTCCATATGATTACAACCATTAAAATTCCAACAAGAACTTTTATTCTTTGGTCCATTCACGGGGAGAAAAGAAAAGGTTGACAAGGTAAAGANTCAAGGCATTACAATTGTAATTTAAAAACTATGATATTTAATATAAATTATTGTGAATTTGTAATGGTTTATTTTGTGTGTATGATGTTTGCATGATTTTTTAATTTGTGCCTTAGCTTTGAGTTTTAATCCAAAAGTGTAGCTTTGTTGTCTGTTTTATTTGTAATACTTATAGGGTTGCATAAAGCTGGGTATAAAAAATAAATGTTATGCTAAAAGAGAGAAATTCAAGTAGAGGAGAGTGCTCACTAGAATTGTTTGAAGAGAACTTACAATTTCAACAAATACATTTGTTGAGTAGAATTGTAAGAAAGTAGAAATATATGTAGAAGCAACATAATGGGGAAAAGAAGTTGAGTATGCATGCAAAGAGGTAGAAGAAAACATCGAGGTGTTGCATATGATTTAACCTATACACTAAGAACGATTAAAACTATACATGAAACCACATAAAATTCCCATAGAAGAGGAATTGCAAGAGAGGATCATGATGTGAGAGATGAAGAACTGAAAGCTTAGAACCCAAAATCCATCACTCTTTTTGTATGAAGAAATTTGTAGAACACGGGCATTGCGTACCATAAAAAATTGAAAGATACTAGACCATAGAATTTTAAGACATAGACAAATTGGACCATACCAAGCCATATGCCAATGCTAACCAAAGAGAAATGAATTTTCTGCATCACCATTGTCGTCGTTGTTCGGACCGTTTTTTTCACAATTGTAATTGTTTTAAGTAGATAGTTTGTAGTTTTCATGATCTCTCTTAATGACTTAATAATCACATTGGTCTATATATCTTGGATCTAGAGATCACACACTTTGAAGTTGGGAGACCTGGATCCATGAAGTGGCAGCTGGTCTCACAAAAATTGAATGACTGGAGAAATTAAATAATTGTCTTAGATGGCCATGAACTGAACTGTGATATGGTTCATAGTGAAACCACACCTTTTTCCTCATGATCGAGGTTACATGCCTTAAATTCGGCACTTGGTTCCTTCACTCAAGATGCATGCCTTAAACATGGCATGGTTTTCTTGTGCTTGTGGTTTCCTTCACTTAAGATACAAGCATTAAAGGAGGTTTCGTTGACTCTGGATGCATGCCTTAAACTTAGCATGGTAAGAAAGTGGCATATGCTCACTCAAAGACAACAACTGTGCCATTCCAAGATGTATCTCTTAATTGGATGGAAAGGATTTCTTTGCATTAGTCATAGAAGGAAACACAACATCTAGATCTTTTCGCCCAACTACTCTTCCACTGATCTCCTACTTCATTAAAAACCAGTTTTTTCTACTTTATTTCACAGTATATAAATCACATAATACCCACTTCCAATCTATGTCATTGGTCATTCTATCATACTTCATGCATTGAACAAAACAACAACCCTTGAAGAATAAATTAATTTACTAGTAGTCCACACTTAGTTCGGTCCTTGCTTGCACTTTCCCACACCTTGGCGCTGCTAGGGACAATAGCAACTATCACCGAATGGAAGTGAGTTATACGGTATCTATTGCATTGTTGATTCCCATTAATTTTAATTGAAGTGGAAGTCCAAAAATACATGAATTTCTAATTTTTTTTGAATTGGTTCCTTACTGTTGGGTAGGCAGTCCACATAGAGGATTTTAAGGGTCCAAAATGCTCATCACCAGCGAGAGAATATTTCTCAAAATGAGGCTCATTTCCAGTGGTTGTACCCTCTAAAATGCAGCTTTTGATGTTTGAATTTGTACATTTTCCTCTAAAATTAAACTTTTGATGTTTGAAATTGTGCATTTCGCTCTAAAATGTTGCCTTTTTAATAGAAACTGTAAAACTTTTCATTATAGAAAAATGGATGTGCATAGCCATCCATTACAAAAAAAACTTTCAAATTTTCTGTTATCAGCATACACCATGTCTGAAAAGACTGTGTTTGGAAATTTGCGAGATTTACAAAAAAAATAAAATTATTTCCTATAGTTCGCCATACTTTAGGAGGGATAGACCCTGATGAACTGAAGATTAAGAAAAATACAAAAAAAAATTAAAGAAAAATAAAAAGACCAGACCTACTTCTTTTTCATGCCTTTCATGCCTAGAGATGGCTTTGATACTGATACTTCTTCCATAGGTTGCACTATGAAATCAATTGGTTGGAAATGGTTGCTTTGAGACAAATTAATTTCCTTCATCAACTCCTCTGTTAGCCTGTCAATTTTCTCCATGAGTTCGTGAATGTCCCTTTCCAAATCATCTATTCGCGAGTCTTGATAAGTGAGTCAGTGAATAACATAGACAATATCAGTGGATATTTCTTTGTTTTACTTGAGACCTCCATAAACAGCCTCATACACCCTCCACAAATGTAGTTTAAAATCCTCGATGCCATCCTTAAGACAATGAAATCCTGCAGACAAACCTCTCTCATTTTTTCGTTCTAAATCCATCTCAAAAAAAATCTAGTGACATCAAACGGAGGGGGATGTCCAACTCGGAAGAAACCAGAGTAGTAAACTCTGTGATGAGATGAGCTTTGTTTCCGTCTTGGTTATGAATCCTATGTTCACCACTCAATAAGGTAATGAAGTTCGCACCCATGTCACCTGTGGGAACACTGAAGACGGAGGACAGATCTAGATGCAAAGTCGCGTCGTCATAAAATCCCTTACCTGATATCATGTGGCCATATGCATTGGTCCAACCACATGTCCTACAACATCTGCGAGGGAGGTAACGAGGGAAAGAAGGGTAAAGG
Source organism: Pseudotsuga menziesii (assembly GCA_001517045.1). Taxonomy (NCBI): domain Eukaryota; kingdom Viridiplantae; phylum Streptophyta; class Pinopsida; order Pinales; family Pinaceae; genus Pseudotsuga; species Pseudotsuga menziesii. Next base: position 234,007 of record LPNX010982486.1, on the reverse strand, counting down.
AAGGGTCCCACGACAAATACCAAGACCTTAGCCTCCTAAAGAAAAGAGTCAAGGAATGACTTGGTACTTGATTTCACCATTGGTGAAGTTAACAAAACTTGGCTCCAAGGTGGCTCCTTTGTTTGCAAGGAAATCAACTTCCCCATTATTATACCAAAGAATGTGAAGAAAGTGGCTTTAATTTTGGAAGAGAGGAGGATGGTCCTTCAATATATTCTTTTGCATATGATTTTTTCCATTTTTATAGCCAACCATCATATTTTGAATAACCTACGTTGTATCTCTAAGTATAACTATTTTTCTTATGCCTAACTTGATTATGATTTCAATCCCAAGCATGAGTGCCGACCATTCTTCTTCATTATTGGTTTTCTTCCCTAGTCCCCAAGCAAAGGAGTCAACTATATTTCCTCTGGGATAAAAAAATTTCCTCCCACACTTGCCTCCCTTGGGTTCCCCTTAGAAGCTCCATCAAAGAAGAGAGAATGAGAATTAAGGTTCTCCCCCCATTTCCAAAATTCGCTTTTGATTCTTTTGGATTCATGTGGAACAATTCTCAATTTTTATTTTTCCTCTGTATCAACGATCATAATAAATTGTTGAAGTTAAAGAGAGATTTGGAATTCAGAGAACTGATGTACAACATGATAGGTATGGGTGGTGATATGTCATAATTTACTATGCCTTAATAGCTAATATAGGTAAAACTCGACAAGGTGTCTCATCGCCAACCCGAACACATTCACCATCAACAATGCCATTTACACCATTGCTTGTGCAACAACCTCCATGTCAACCTTAATCTCTGTCACATCCAATGCCTCCATTTCCTAGACATCAATCTCCTCCTACAGTGCTTGTTTTTTCAGCACCGTCACCTTAGGAGGGGATGTCTAGTGTGCACATTTTTCCTTCAGTTGCATATCATACACCACATTCAGTGCCACTACTACCCTTTTCACTTCAAACTTCTACCCACAAAACCTCTTGGTCTTCCACATTTTGTATTTATACTCGACAAACCTTCAAAGATGTAAACTAACGTTATACTCATAGTTGTCCATTTCTGGGATTCCAATGTTCAAGGAGCTTAGAGATTGTAACACAATGCTTGCACTTCATCATTTGATCCACCTCATATGTCCATGTTCGGGAAAAAACATGCCAGAACTTCAAGTGTGGGACTTTTTGAACTAGACCTATATTGCATGTTTTGATTCTAGAAGCTTTTGCTAGACAATGTTGTAATGTTGCCTCTTCTGCCCTGTGTTAATCGTTTATTCAACAAAGTTGCTAGAATTTAATAAACTATTCTAGTTCATCTATATTTATCATAAATTATTCATTTAATTCCATATTTCAATTTTTTTTCAATCCAGTGTGTACCTGCAAATAAAATATTAAGGAGTTTCCCCCAAAGCCCGAAAAATAATTTGGGCTAGATGTATGTCCTGGGTGATTTTTGCTAAACAATGAACCCCCTTGCTACTGAATCTTAGGTGAACATAGTTCTTGTAATTAAAATTTTTCTCTCTTGGATATTAGTAGCGTGTTTTTATAAAGAATTTATTATGAAATAGTTTATTTTTGGGATGTGAATCTATGTTCAAATTTGTGATCAAATATACTATGGAAAGTGTTGTTATCCAAATATCTTGTTCAATGCTTCTCTTAGAGTTGTCATAGACATCACCGTTAGTCTTGTTGGTGCTCCTATGTTAAGATAGTCACAGTGCAGACGTTTTAGAGAACAATCTCGTTCATGAAGGCCAACAATAATTTTATGGAGGAAAACCTAACGTTGAAATCAAGCATAAAGACAGATGTTTGAACTGGAAGTTCTTTTCCAAACTCTTGAAGTAGATTGAAGTATTGTTCAAAGCAATGCTTTCTGGAGTACTAGCTTTGCAAATTTTTTTGTATTGTTTCTCATCTAATTCTAAAATTAATCAATGTGGGCATTAACATGATTTGTAATAAGAAATTTGAATGCCTGTATTAATTAATGATAAGGTGGTTGCATCTTTATGAAAGGTAACCTTTTTCCGAAAGAAATGCAACATTTTTTAGCTTGTTTTAGAGATGAAAATACATTCTTTTAATGAAACTCATACAAAATCATGATGGTTGATAATATTATCCGGTTTGGCTTAGTGGATGTCTCTAGAGGATACTTGAAGGTGAGATAGTTTGTCTCTCTTTGAGATTGATTCTATATGGTATCACAACATTTACATTATTATGTTTATTTCTTTTTGGCAAGATATTGATGCTTAATGAAAGATGACTTACTTTGTACATTCATACATATTGAATCAGTTCCAAATAGGTTGTTTTCTTATAATTAAATGAAGATTACCTAAAAAAATTTCAAGATACATGTACATGGATTCAAAATCTCAGTATTGAATCAAGTTGTACCAATTTATCTTTAGCAAAGTTGATAATGTATTAGTGTGCGAAGCCAAGAAAAATATGAATTTGCTGATTTCATTTTAATTTTACACCCTCAATGCTAGAGTACTCATCTAAGGGTTCTACATTCCACTTACTAGAGATAGTAAAACAAGTACATCAACTATGGTTTAGAGGTCGAGATTGTTAAAAGAGTTCATTAGGATACTTCTTGTTGGTATGTATCACACCTTCATGGGCTGAGCTATTTTGGAGAATTTTTCATATCCATTTGGTTGGCATCCCAATCAAAATGCTCTGATTGGTGGTGGGACCATAAAATTTCAAAGCGAATATTCCTTGTAGTGTGTTGGATATTCAATCTCTTATCTCAACATCTGGAAGTTAAAATAGATAGATATGCATAGTGCCACAAAAGGCCTAACTATGTTGGTGGGATGGATGATTGTTTTACCCTACCATAGACTTTTAAGAGAAGGTCCCGTGATTCACCTACACCATACATCCACTTTTTCATCCTTGCCTTCATTTGTGATAAAATGCCAAAAGGGTAGACTACCTACACAGTACCTTGCCAACAAATTCCTTGACAACTTATTAGAAGGGAACAATGGGATGTTGGAATGTGCTAACCTAAAAGAAAATTGAATGTCATTTTCTGGTGCATTTTAGTTATAGATATGGATTTCAACAATTGTAATATTTAGTTTCCCAGATGGAAATGTCATTGACGAATGTTTCTACCTTATATATGTTATGATTTGAGTTTGTTTGGCACGATTTCCACTAAATTCCCACCAAAGTCACTTTATGTGATAGCTCTTAGTCTTGAACTTTGGTTTTATGGAATTTGAGGCATAAAAAAAGTGCTTATTTATTTAAACCATGTGTCAAATGATTATTTAATTGAGTTTTTAATACATGCTTTCAAACCTTGAGAAATTTGGCAATATTGAGGAGAGATGGCTAATTTATCCAAAATTAGCACAACTATTTTATTAAAGGAAGACTGTAATGCACTAATTTATAACTAAATTTAACATAGGGAAGATTGTAATGCTTTTCATTATATTGTGTAAATTATTGAAACAATGAAATAAAGAGAAACATGTGCTCTATCTTATTGAAAGAATGAAATACAGACAAATATGTTCTCTAAACTTTTTAAGGAATTCTCACAAACTTATATATAATTAAAAATATAAGAATCACAAAAATAAAATACAGACATAAAGATATAACTTTTTTACAACTACAACATAGTACTATATTAAAAACACAAGAAATTGACTATAACGTATACGTATAAAACCATGAAATGTAGTTTTATCATTCATTGTCATTAAAACATTTTACATAAATAAGATGATGCATAGGAATGCAAATGGAATATACAAAATAGGAAAAAATTATAGGTCTTCCATCAAGTGGATAATCATCATCAAAATACCTCTTAAGTGCATTTTAAAGCGTTTGGTGAGTATCCTAAAGTTGGATCTATGTACATTGAATGTTCTACATATTACAACATGCGTGTGCCAAAAGAGAAGAGATTAAGGAAACCTTCTATGAAGAGGAGGTGAATTTAAATATCCATGCTAGGGAGTTGAGAGAAAATGATGAGTAGTAGGTCTTTGATTTGCTACTAGAGTTGGAAAAGGGTGATAATGTAGCAATCATCTATTGTGGATCCAAGTATGGAGAGTCCCTGGAGGTCATACCCATGATCACAAGAGCTTAATTAACACATTTCTTGTTTATGAATGTGTGTATGTAGGGGAGGGAAGAAGAAACCCTATTGTGGCTATAAGTCAAAAGGAGAACAACAATAAGATTGCTATAGAATTTAAATAAAGTTTTGAAGGAAAGGGAGATGATGGAAGTGTGGTAAGATAGGAAGAGGTTATATCCCATAGGGAGTTTGTAAAAGATAAAAAAAGGTTAAGATACCAACTATTTAAGGGTTGAAAGAGACGGAATCCATGAAAAAGTTGTATAGTTTAAGTGCACATTTGAAGGAGAAACGTTAAAAAGGGTTTAGCAACAATGGGTGAAGACCCTACAATAGTGGAGACAAGAATCTTGTAGTAGTAGAGAAGGAACATAGAAAGTTGATGTAATTGAAGATGAAACAATCTTGAAGGTTATGGAGGTTAGAAGGAAAATACAAAAAACACAGCCTCAATCAATTTTCATCATGAAAGTGTAAACACTTACGTTCAAGAGGAGCATGTGTATGAGAGGAAGGTCCATAGGGACAATGAAGATGAGGATGATGGTGTTGCATATAAGCAACACAAACAATAGGAAAGAAGGAAATCTTGAAAATTGCAATTACAACAATAAAATTTGTGGAAGAGAAAGAAGAGGAATTTAGTGGAGATCATTGTTTTATTTGCCCATTTATTTGTTTATAAATGTGCATGGATAAACCATAGCATTGAGGTTGCAAGAGAACAAATGGAAAAGAACCATGATGGAGTGCCAAGGATTCTAAGTAGTGTAAGCAAAGAGGAATGTAAAGATGATGGTAGTGTGTTGAGTTTAACATCAACACTTGAAATGGAAAAAGTCCCATGTGTTGTTGTAGAGGTAAATGAACAAGATGACGAGCATGTTAAATACATGCCAAAATAATATGAGGATGATGTAGGGTAAATTGTAGCAACAAGCATGCAACAAGAGGATATCATGGTTGATTCGCAAGGAGTTTATGTATTTCATATGTGCATGTCTAAGGAAGAAGATCTTTCATTCGATATAGAAGTTGATCCAATTGTGCATGTCATTGATTTTCAAACTCAAGGAGGAAGATGTGATAGAAGAAACTATTTCCATTGCATGTAAGAAAGGAAGTTTGTGATAGGAACACACTAAAGATATTATTGTTCTTAAGTGTATTGAGGAAGAAAAATACCACCAATAAATGGTGAAGTGGAAGATGGACCGTTTGAAAATTATGCCAGTGAGGGAGATGAAGAGAACAATGGGAGTAATTATATTGTGTCTAGGAAGCACAAAGAGGAATTGGTGTTTGTTGTGTTGGTGGCCCAAGTGGAAAAGGGCACTACACTTTCCAATGTCAGTGGGATGATAAGATATTTGAGGCATTGTGTTGAGTTGGATATGGAGCTATATTGTTGCCTAATAAATTTTATTGTACTGAAGAAAGGCTCGATAAGCCATGGGAAAATATCCAAAGAAAAAATGTAGAACCATTAGTGGGTCACACTATGGAGTTGGAGGAAGAAGTGAAAGAGGAACAATGTCAAAATGGCATGTGCGTTGAGGTAGAAAATACAAAGTTTAAGAAGCACACCATGTCCACAATTCAAGATTGCTCTTTTATTTCTACCTAGAAAGTTTCCCAATCCCCATCGGATGGTACTAAATCCTTAACATGATTGTTTGTTTGGTGGTTGAGTTGTGGTTGACTCACCACAAAATATCTGACCGCTCATGGGTGTTTCCATTCAATGGGTCATCAATTTGTTTCTTACCCAACAATCACTTCCCATCTAACAATAAACATCTTATTTGGTGTTTGTTTTGTATTGCGACCAAAAGGGGTTGTCAAGCCATAGTGTTGTGTGGGATGTTGGATCTTGTATTTTTATCCAATGACACACATTCCCTCTCTAAATTTTTCATTGTATGAATGAAATGGATTCCCAACCCAACCGCCTTTGATCCATGTGATTGTTGAACAACCAAATTTATAGTGGTCAATTCACTTTTCTTGTGTCGTTAATATATTAATTTTGGTGGTTTGAAGGGCACCACTTGGTGGTGAGTAAGAGGCAAAGCCTCTTATTTTGTTAATGAGGTTATTGGATATTAATAGGGTGATTGACCTTTAATGGAAGGAGAGGGAAATAAGGTCTTAAAGAGGATATATTTAGGCATTTTTGTCTACCTAGTGAATAAGATAGAGGAAAAAATAAGTAGAGGAGGGATATGAGGAGATTAAGGAAAGGGGACAATTCACAGAGGAAGGAAGGTTGCCATGAATCAAGAGGGAGGAGACAAAGAGAAATAAGGACACAAAAAGATACATGGAGAAGAGTAAAGGAGAATAAGAAGGAGATAATGAGATCACCAAAGTGAGTTTTCATATACGAATGCTGCCACCGGTAAACATGAAGATATTGTTTGGTTTTTTAATGTAATGTTCCTATTTATGACATTACATTACAAATGAGATAGAAGTAGTCGTTTATTCATTGTAAAGAGTAGTGAAGTGTTTTATAATTCCAAATGCATAATGTGTGTGTGTGTGTGTGTATGATAATAAAAATTACTTAGTATTTAATTTTACATAAAAATTACAAAAGTAAAGCCAACATAAATCTTTTGGTAATTGCTATATTCAAACTTGTCAATTCAAATTTAATATTTGATATGGACCTTTAAAATCTCATTATTTAAACTTGTTTTGTTTCAGTTAAATATATTGAGTAAGTTTGAATATTCTTTTCTCTTTACAATTCTTTTAAATGTTATCCTTGGTGGTGGAAAAACCCATAAAGTGGTTGGAAATATTCTCAAACTTAGAATTAAAAATACAACACATTGAATACTATGGGTGGAACCTTTCCTAGCTTCATTATTATAATTAATATTTATAATATGATCTTTCAAAATATGTTTGCCATTTTATGTGAACCACCTTTACAAATATTTACTTCATAGACTTGGGTGAAAATGGATAAGAAAGAGAAAAACCACAAACGATTAAGATCCTACCAGCCCCCACTATCATAATAACAATGCTTGCAAATAATTATTTTTAACGTAGAAATGGATGCCTAGATATATCAATCAAAAGTTGGATAAAGAATAAAGGCAACGCATAAGAGGCCATCACTAGCGCATAAGAACGTGGAAAAATAGGAATAATGAATTAGCATGCATTGCACGATGAACAACTGGTGGAAGGGGAGATAAAATAAAAAAATGCACAGAGGTATTGCATGGACAAAGGAAGGGACAACACATGGGAGTAATAAAGTAAGTACCAAAGCCACAAGGAAAGATATTTTAAAACTAATAAAGACAATTTTGTATTTGTAAATATAATGACATATTTGTACTTTATTAAATGGACTAACTTGCTTTTTTATGTCCCAGAATAAGTTTTGTTTGCAACTTTGCAACTTATTTTGTTGTCACCTATTTGTCACAGTTTTTCCTTTTGAAGTTGCGTGAAATATTTTGATCCACAAATGGCTTGGACCACATATTTTCCTCAAATCCCATTGGCAGTCAACAAGAGAAACCAATCCAAAAAAGAAATGGGCCATGTTTAAGTCATCATTAAGGGGATCCCTACTATCATGGTATAGAAAGTGTGCTAAATAGAACCTTTTCAACCCACTAATTACCCCTAGGTAACTCAAATAGATGTAGAGGAGAGGCATGATACAGATTAGGAAAATAGTAGGAAAGAGGGCAAGGATGTTGAACCAGGGGAGGAGCGTCAAAGGGAAGGGTGTTAAAGAAGGAGTAGAGGGCCGTCAAGAGAAATAAATGGCTAGAAGAGGGAAAATATCACATTGGAAGAGATGGAATACATTGTGAGAAACACATTATAATGAAATAAGTTATACTAAAGTTAATTCAAGCAGAGGTACATTACTCTTTTTTGCTTAACAAAGAGCGTCAATGTAAAGAAAGCTCACGTGGGACAATGGTTCTGAGGGCATATATGAGTCTTTAGAAATGACACTTATGATTCAAATGTGTGTTGTGATGTATGAATATTGATCGAGAAAAGGTAAATTCTTTCATGCAACTAGAGGAGTTCATGATCTATGTCCCAACTCTTCCATGAAGAATGCACATGGATAGACCTAATGAAGAAAACCTTAGCCTCCCACAAGAATGAACTTGCAACATGAAAGACTATGAGCCTGATGCAAGATCAACGAGCTACGATACAATCTTGCACAAAATGTTAGAAAATGAACACCAAGAACTACATTGAAACTTAATTAGAGCAAAAAAAAAAAAAAACATTAGCAAGAAAAAGTAGTGGGACAACTTGAAACCATTATATCTATTTCTAATTTGTTAAGTTTGCTCAAAGGACATGGTAAAGAGCATACATAGAGATAAAAAAAATTGCCAAAAGACTAAATAAACTTGGAAGATAAGCAAGAAAAAATTTAAAATAGAAAATTTTATAAATCGTTTTTTTCAACTTTGTTGAGTCATCGTAGAGAATTGACCATATCTTGGGAAAATACAAGCCCTTTTTTGTATGTAATGATATGCAGGCAGTTGTGGAAACTTTTAAAGATCTTTTTACCGCCCCCATAGAGGAACCGCTTGACATTTCTTCCCATCCTTTTGATCTCATTCCTAACCTGATCAGAACTGAGGAAAACAACTTTCTAACTGCTCCTATCACCATGAATGAGGTTAAAGGTGCCCTTTCAATAATGAAACCTGACAACGCTCCTGGACCGGACGGTTTCACTACTAGATTCTTCACGTGCTGCTGGTCAATAATAAAGTTTGATCTCTTAAAAATGATTCGGTACTCGCAGAAGGTCAACAAACTGGGAGGCAGCACCAACTCTTCCTTCCTTGCTCTGATCCCGAAAGAAAAAGGTGCCACTACCTTCAATCGGTTCAGGCCTATCTCTCTGTGTAATACAGGGTACAAGATTATAGCCACCAGGCTTAAAAGAATTCTCCCAAGGTTTATCCCGGAAAATCAAGGAGGATTCATCAAAGGAAGGAAAATCCTCGACAACATCATTCTTTTCCAAGAAGTAATTCACTCAAGCTTTCAACGAAATGAGAAAGGTATGGTCATTAAACTTGATTTAGCTAATGCTTTTGACCGTGTTAGGCATGAGTTTCTGTTTGCTTTTATGGCTAAATTTGGTTTCTCAAACGACTTTATAAGCTAGATCAAAGGATGCATAGGTGACCCATGGATTGCCCCTCTTGTTAATGGAAGGCCCACAAGTTTCTTCAAAGCCTCTAGAGGCCTAAGGCAGGGCTGCCCACTGTCTCCCCTCCTCTATGCCATCCAAGCATCAATGCTCAACTTTCAACTTAATCTTAGTCAGGAAATCCATATGCTTCCTGGGATAAGAATTGTTAACAATGTCCGGGACATAAACCATGCCCAATTTGCTGATGACACGTTGTTGCCAAGGGGAGCATCCATCCATTCTGCTGAACAATTTAAAAAAGAGTTGGAATTATACAAAAAAGTATCCAGAAGTAAAATTAACTTCCAAAAAAGAAAAATATTCAGCTGGAAGTGCTCATCCAGAGAACTAAGGGACATCACTAGAACGCTTGGGATGGAAGGAACTATAGACTGGGACAACTTCATTTATCTAGGCATCCCCATTTGCAAAAACAAAGGCAAACCAGCAAAATGGGAGCCTATTTTAGACAAGCTCAAAGTCAAAATCCAAAGATGGAATGCCAACTGGCTCAACCTTGTAGGTAAAACTATTCTTATAAAAGTTGTACTAAACAACGTGCCAATTTACCAATCTTCTATTTTACTTGCCCCTGGGTCAGTAATCCGAAAGATTGAAGGGCTGCTCAGAAAATTCATTTGGGAAGGTGGCAAAGGAAATGAAAAGAAAATCCACCTGGTCAGCTGGGAAAAGATCAAAAAACCCCGTGATGAAGGAGGGCTCCATGTGCGAAGTTTAACTATCCAAAACTTGGCACTAGGAGCTAAGATGCTTTGGCAAATGATCACAGGAAAAGAAAGTTGGAGCAAGGAAGTTCTCCACAAAAAATACTTCCCGAGAACAAGGAAGAGGTGTCTGGACACGCAGCCACCAGTCAGAAATGGCTCTCCAATTTACAAACTATGCATTAAAGCATTGCATCTGTTTAAAAAGAATCTTTTCTGGATACCTGGGAATGGGAAAACTATCAAAGTTTGGGAAGACTCCATTCTGGGAGAAACTCCACTGGGGTTATGCATGGAAGTAAACAACATCAAAATTTGGCTTTTGGATAAAGGGGCCACCTCGTTGTGGGATCTGTCAGAATGGAAAGACAACAACTGGATTGGCTAGGATCTAGGCCACTTCCCCCCTGATCTTAACACCGAAGCTGAAGCTCTAATTGTTATTCTCCAAGGCAAATCTCCAATCAAAGAAGAAATAAGAGATAGAAGAGGTTGGGGAAATAATTCTGGAAATTACTCAACCTCAGAAGGTTACAAGTGCATTTAAGCAATCCCTTATGCTGCTCCCAATCCTGTGGTCTGGAAATTTATTTGGTCAAAAACCTTCATCCCGAAAATTGATATCTTCTGCTGGTCAATGGCCCACAAAAGCATCCTTACAGGAAATAATCTTAAGAAAAGAGGAATGGCAGGCCCAACCCACTGCCCTCTTTGCAAACACAATGAAGAAACTTCAGATCATATCATGCTTGGTTGTCAATTCTCCAAAGAGGTGTGGTTAAAGGCCATGAACCTAAATACTAGCATCAATCTCCCACACACTATCCAGGATCTCTTCTCAAACTGGATGGACCTGTCACCATTTCATTTGGCCAAAAAAACTCTGCTCCAAATTGCTTGGAAATGGCTGCCAAAAGCCATTTGCTAGAAAATCTGGATCGAGAGAAACAATAGAATTTTCAGGGATCAGAAACACAGCCCTCGAAAATCGCAGCTCAGGCAAGAGCAATCCTAGGGGAAGCCCTGGATAGCAATCTGTCCCTGGAACACTCTACTAATCTTCTGCCTGAAGAGTCAAATTGGTTAAGCATGATAGTATCCAATCTTCAGAATCGAAACTTGGCCAATCAGCCTCAGACTGCTCATTGGGAAATAAGGATTGATGAAACCGAGTTCATGAGTTGGAAATCTACTCTGAATGAGCTGTGCCTCTTCTTTGACGGATCCTCAAAGGGAAACCCAGGCTTAGCTGGAGGTGGTGGAGTGATCATCTTGGCCAATGGAAAGGTTCTCAGTAATTATTCTTGGGGCCTAGGCATTCAATCAAATAATGTAGCTGAATTTTGTGGGCTCTTGTAAGGTTTAAGAATCGCGATTTCCAAAGGAATTACCAAGTTCTCGGTATTTGGTGACTCCAGACTTCTGATTAATGCCATTATAAAAAAGAAGAGCCCCTCCCATTTTAAACTTGGCCAAATCTACCAGAAAATCCAACACCTAAGCAAAAGCTTCCAAACCATAAGATTCTTCCATGTTCTCCGTGGGCTGAACTCGCAGGCAGATAAAGATGCCAATCGTGGGACCTTGCTGGCCAGAGGTATCTTAAGTATAGATGGAATTGATCAACGATGTGACACCCCTTAGCTGTTGAAGATTCATGATCTTTATCCAGCGTTCCCATTTGTTCTGCACAACACATGTGGTTCACGTTTTTCCCCTTCTCATGTATTTGCCAGGAAATCTCTGCAAAATCGCAGAATGTCAGGATCTCCTCGCGACTCTTGGATCCCTCCTATCTCGTTACTTAATAAATGCATCCCTCCCTCATCGTTACAGCATCAAGTTTAAAGGATATGTGGCAATAATCCCCAGTAACGAAGCCTGTGCGACCAAGGTGAATTTGCTACGCTCTATCACTTCCAGTGCTGCTCGCCCGCGCCCTTCTGAACCAGGAAAGACACCTCTCACAATGGCGTCACATGGCTCCTCAAGCTCTGGACCATCAGCAGATGAAAGGATAGAGTCGTTGGAGACCTCTATGGGACAACTCAGAGCTCGTTTAGACAACCAAGACAAGTTTTTGCAAGCTACCAACAAGGCAGGAGAACGAGCTTGGGATATTCTCAACGAAGATATAAGGAAGCTTCGTGAAGATCACTCTGCCTCTACTGAGAGTTTGGATGATTTCAAGGAAGAAACAAGAACCAGCTTCAAGGACGTGGCTAACACCCAAGGGGACTTTGGAAAATGAATTAGTGCTCTGGAAACTGTAGTCTCCAAATTGATGGCCAAGATTGGCAAATGAATTCCCTTTGCAAGCTCTCTGACCTCTCTCTTCTCCTGCTGCTTCTCCTTCTTCATGCTGCTTCGTATCTTTGTCTCTTTAAAATAATTGTAATCAAGCCGTTGGAAGGCTTTGGATTCCTAGCTTTGTTCAGATATAGAATCCTGCTCCTCTATGTAGCACTACCTCTCTGTAATAGCCTGCGGTAGCTGTTTTACCGGTATCAATACATTCTGCCCCTATGTTTTAGTAAAAAATAAAATGATAGGTGTTCCTTACTCTAAATGACAATTTAGACACAATGGAGTGATTCAATCAACCAAGAAAGGATAAAGAACTATAGAAAACAAAATATATTTCTACATGCAATGTCATGATTGGATTTCAATCAACAATGGGATAAATCTATGTAGGAGCTTTGATAACATGTTTGTAAAACATGGTATATCAACAAACATCAAACACTTAAAAAACACACACACATAAATCAAAGATTATTACACCAATGTTGACATGGTTAAATATCTCAAAAAGGGAAGCAATCCAAGACTCTTAGGCAGTTGATTAATGCATAAAATAATTTACAAGAACGTATCTCATTTCAATCATCAATCCATGACACTCCATACTTTCTAAATAAAGATTATGAACTAATTAAGTGGTAAGTGTAATTAATATCAATGAGATGTTTAAAGGGTAAGATCACAATGTGTATATAAGAAATGATTGTGACCACCATATTACCAGAAGAACACTTAACCAAATATTACATTAAACAAACTTGAAGGTATCAACTACAGCTCTGATCACGGAGCAATTTTTAGAGTATGTGATCACGCGGCTGTGGTATCAACCATAGTAGCATAATTCGGTCGTATTGGTGTTTTGTGTACGGAAATTTCAAATAAATTCGAATTCGTCGAATATTCGATGTATGTGTAATAAGGATACGAGCTAATTTTGAAAATTCATTTTAAAAATCCAAATTTTAAGTATTCAAACACTCTAAAATAAATACCTTTCAATTTCATACGGGCCTAATTCAATTTTATAGAAGTACTAATATGTCAAAGAGAATAAATATGCAAATATAATAGCAACACTAGATTTATTCTTGAAAACCCCTAGAGAAAAACCAGCCATCAATAATAGATATATTATTGGGCCTTGGCCAAAGAAGGCCAATCTCACCAAAAGCGCATCTCTTGCTTACTTTGGTAGGTTACAAAGGAGACTTACAACCCTATAAATCTAGTTCTTTACATGCAAATATAATATCAACACTAGATTTATCCTTGAAAACCCCTAGAGAAAAACCAGCCATCAATAATAGATATATTATTGGGCCTTGGCCAAAGAAGGCCAATCCCACCAAAAGTGCATCTCTTGCTTACTTTGGTAGGTTACAAAGGAGACTTATAGCCCTATAAATCTGGTTCTTTACATCCAAATACAACTAGCAAGAAACCATAGGTTGCCAAAACCATGTGCCCAAAACCACTTACATCCTTGCTCATCCTTGATTCAAGGTTAACCCTAACACAATTTAAACATTAATTAATTAAATCCAAATGTAAATACTTATTTACTTTGTTTTTAAAATAATTAATTATTAAGATTTTTCTCTCTTACACCAAGTGCATTATATTTTTGTTTTATTCAAGAGTAATTTTGGTTATTTAAAATATGTTTAAAAAAAGAATGTTTTTTTTTAAGTTTAAAATTGAATGATTGATATTAATATTTCATTAAAAATATTGTATATGTTTAACTATATATAAATGTTATAAATTTTCTTGTATATTTAATTAAAAATAATTTTTTATATAAGAGGTCTACTTTTGTATTAGATTTTTCCGTTACGTATTTTTTTCGTATCGAATCGTATTTGTATCCCTATTTGTACTCGAATTATGCTACTATGAGTCAAAGCACATCTCTTACAGTAGGAGTGGCTTCAGATCTGTATTGAGATCACCTTTAAATCATGTCCTCGGCCTCTGTACTTAAGCGAACCACGCCTCCAACGATCTGCAGGCAAAGAGCTTGAAGGTGCCAATGATTTTCTCAAGCAATATAGTCAAACAATTCCATCAGCTTTCAGTAGTTCATCGTATTCCTTCTCAAACCAAGCTTCATGGGCAGTTTTTGGCATCCGATCCGGGCAGTTTTCACTAATCCATTGGAGAAGGAAAGGACGCGAATCAAAATTACGTGAATCATGTTCAACCATGGTTAATTTTAATAACACATCACAATCCAACATAATACTCGAGAGGAATGTTGCAATGTGACATATTCCTTCATGAATTTTGCAATACTCATAATCAATGACAATCAATCAAACCCATTGTAACATAGCCCTTAAAGAGTGTAAACTATGTACATCATGCTCTTGAAGAATGTGGAAATGCAACATAATCATTAAAGGACCTAGAAATTTGACACAAGTTCATCAAGATGAATGCCACGTGTGATATAACTATTGGACAAAATAAAGATTAAAATTAATGGTGAAACACTAATAACCCTTAATGATTGTCGCATTGCCACATAACCACTGAGGAACATAAAAAAAATTAATTTGGCAATGTGACATATCCATGAAGGAATGTTCATGTCCTTAAAGAGTGTAAACCATGTACATCATGCTCTTGAAGAATGTGGAAATGCAACATAATCATTAAAGGACCTAGAAATTTGACATAGGTTCACCAAGATGAATGGCACATGTGACATAACCATTGGACATAATAATGATTGAAATTAATGGTGAAACACTAATAACCCTTAATGACTATCACATTGCCACATAACCACTTACGAACATAAACAAATTAATTTTGCAATGTGACATATCCATGAAGGAATGTTCATTCAACTTAGTTGTTGACGAACATTACAATTCAACATAAGTGAACCAAGATGAATGTCACAATATGAAGTAATGATTGTGAAACATTACAATCCATTACACATTAAAATAACATTGTAATGCAATATAACCCTTGATGAATGCCACATTTACTCATAACCATTGGGGAACATAAAATTTAAATGTGGCAACGTGAAATAACCATGAAAGAATATTCAATGCAACAAAACCCTTGCAAAATGTTGCAATTCATCATAACACTTGATGTCGTAATACAACAAAACTATTGCAAAACATTGCAATGCAACATAACACTTGTTGAACAATATAATGGAACAAAACCAGTGAGGAAATTAGCCACAATACAACTTATATAACCATATTATATCTCAATGTAACATAACCCTTGATCAATGTTGTAATGCAACATAGCCATTCAATAATGTAGCAATACACCATAATTAAGCCAAATGCAACATATTCCTTAGTGAAGTTTGAGCTTGTCATAATCAATGATAGTTGGCCAAAATCAATGTCGCACATCCCTTCAAGAGTGTAAACCATGTACATCATGCTCTTGAAGAATGTCACAATGCAACATAACCATTAAAGAACTTACCAATTTGACATAAGTTCATCAAGATGAATGTCACATTGTGACATACGAATGATTGAAATTAATGGTGAAACATTGATAACCCTTAATGAATGTTGCATTACTACATATATAATAAAGAACATAAAAAATTGAATGTGGCAATGTGCCATAACCATGAATGAATGTTTAATGCAGCACAACTCTTGTAAAGTGTTGGAATGCATAATAACACTTGATGAATGTTGTAATCAACATAAGCTAACTAATATGATTACCATAACATGAATCATGTTCAACCATGGTTAGAATTTATAAAATATCACGATCCAACATAAAACTTGTGAGGAATGTTACAATGTGACATATTCCTTTATTTTGTGTTACTCACAATCAATCAAACCTAATGTGACTATCCCTTTAAGAATGCAAACCATGTACATCATGCTCTTGAAGAATGCCACAATGTAACATAACCATTAAAGAACCTAACAATTTGACATAAGTTCATCAAGGTGAATGTCGCAATATTGTCCAGTAATGGTTGCTAAACATATAATCTAGCAAAAAATTTAAAATAACATTTCATTGCAATATAACCCTTGATGAATGTCACATTGCCACATAACAATTGAGGAACTTAAAAATTTGAATCTGACAATGTGATAACCATAAATTAATGTTTAATACAAAAAACCATTGCAAAATGTGGCAATGTGTCATATCACTTGATGAACATCGTATTGGAACTAAACCCTCGCAAAACATTGCAACATGGATAATTTTAGGGGCGAAATTTAGCCCATGGGCTATTTTTAGGGGGGTTTTTCGAAAAAGAGATTCACCATTTTGCAATTTTTGAAGCCCTATTTCGCCCAATTTTGATGGGGTAAACTTTTTTCATCATAAAAATCGCCAAATTATTATATAAACAATATAAAATCCTTGGAAATTAAATTATTTTTTGAAAAATATCGCCAAACATTTTATAGTTGGTATTTTTAGAATTAGTAAGATTCATTAGCATTTATACACTTTTAAATAAGTATGGTTCCTTAAAATCATCCTTGCATTGCAATGTGACGTAACACTTGATGGCCAACATAATGGAACAAAACCATTGAGGAACATATCCACAATACAACATATATAACCATATTATATCTTAATGTAACATAATACTTAATAAATGTTGCACTGCATCATAGCCATTCGGGAATGTAGCAATACAACATAACTAAGCCAAGATACTTTTTTCAATATGACATAAGTTAACCAACATGAATATTGCAATAGATATAACTATGTTATATCTCAATATGACATAAGCGGTGAGGAACAATACATATGATTTTAGTAATAAATATAACAATAATATAACTCAATACAACATAACAATTCAATATAAGCCAACCAAGATGAATGTCACAATGTGATATAATAGTTGCTAAATATTACAGTCCAATACAAAATTTAAATTAACATTGTAGTGCACTATCATTAGAGGAAATTTCAACTCAAAATGGGCCTTTCAATCCTAATTCAAATTCCATGTCATCATGTGTAGGCAATGAAATTGTTTTAAATTTGAAATACCGTATAGGTCTTAAACAATTTTTTAATATAAATTTGGGGATAGTTATCATAAAAAAATGACTTTTTTTGTTCGTATTTTCGACATATCTCCCTATGTTTTTACTCAAATTTCGATTAGGAGAGCTCGTTGGATGTGGAGTTAAATTCTGCATCCAACGGGTACCCACTCGGCATACTTTTGATGGACCTCGCTACCCCAAAAACAAGATATACCTGAAAAAACATGATGATGATCCAATGAGTACCCACTCGACATACTTTTGACGGACCCCACTACCCCAAAAACAAGAAATGCCTGAAAAAACGTGATGATGATGTCATCATCACACAACATCATGCCTTTTCAGTTATTTCTTGTTTTGGGGTAGCAGGGTCCGTCAAAAGTATGCTGAGTGGGTATTCGTTGGATGCAGAATTTAATTCTGCATCCAACGAGCTCTCCCGATCGAAATTTGAGTAAAAACACAAAGAGATATGTCGAAAATACAAACAAAAAAGTAGTTTTTTTCTTTTCTTCCTCCAAAATTAATAAATATTATTTTATTATTTTAACTATTATTTTATTGTTTTCCTTAGGAGGCCCATTTTGAGTTGAAATTTCCTCTAATAAACCTTTGATGAATGTCACATTGCCACATAACCATTTAGGAACATTAAAATTTGAATGTGGTGATGTGACATAACCATGAACGAATGCTCAATGTAACAAAACCCTTGCAAAATGTCACAATATGTCATAACACTATACATCCACTTGATGAACATTGTAATGCGTCAAGAGCATTCAGAAACATCTAGTCACAATGCAAGATATATAATCATATTATATCCCAATGTAACTTAACCCTTGATGAATGTCGTAATGCAACATAACCATTGAGGAACATAAAAAATTCACATAAGCCAACCAAGTTGCATGCTGAAATGTGATCTATAACCATTGAGAAATTTAGCAAGTCAATATAAAGGCATAATTATATCATTATAAGCTAGCACATTGTTGGGACAAATTTTAAAGTATATGGTTATGGTATATCTCATATCAATGCAACATAACCATTGAGGAACATAACAATTTGGCATAAGTCAGCTAAGCTAGCCAAGTTGAATGTCATAATATGATATAATGGTTGCAAAACATTACAATGAATTGCCAGATAACTATTAAGAAACATACAAATTTGAATGTGGTAATGCGGCAAAATCATGAAGGAATGTTCAATGCGATGAAACCCTTGCAAAATGTTGCAATGCACCATAAGACTTGATGAGCATTGTAATACAACAAAACCCTTGCAAACTGTTGCAATGCGACATAACACTTTCTGAATGTCATAATGTGACAAAATCATTTAGGAACATATACATAATATAGCCAATAATGATAGTCGAATAATCAAATATAATCAACAATGTTCAAACCATCATTAACGATACTATCGAACATGACAAACCATAGTCAACCATTGCAAAACATGGTAAGCGATAGTCAATCATGGTCAACCATGTTCAATCATAGGAAACCTTTTTCAACCATAGGAAACCATGTTCAACCATTATAAACAATGTTTAACCATAGTCAACCATGTCCAACCACGATTAAACATGGTAAATGATGGTCAATCATAATCAATCGTAGTCGACAATAATGAACAATGATCAAGCAATGTCAGAAATATGAGATAACCCTTAATGAGTATTGCAATATAACATGGCCAGTAATGAAGGTAGAAAGTCAACATAAGTCAACCAATATAAACATCACATTATATATAACCGTATTATAAACATGGTCAATCCTAGTCAACCATGCTCCACAATTATTAATCTTAGTCAAGCATGGTAAATGCTTGTTCCATACAAATGCGTGTTTTGATTTTAACTAAAACCTAACTCCTTTATGATTTCACAAACAATTCTTGAAACATGGTAAAGCATAGTAGACCATGGTGTACCATAGTTAATCATAGTGAAGCATGGTAAATGTTTGTTCTATACAAATGCATATTTTCATTTTAACTAAAACCTAACTCTATGATTTCACAAACAATGGTTGCATCACTCGTAACTAATTAATGCGACTCAAACATAACCAACGATGTTTTAATGATCCTCAAACATAGTCATTCATGGTGAAGTCATCATTAAGCATCGTCATACATAATAAACCCATTGTCAACCGTATTCATAAATATATTAATTAGCCACTCTCAAGCATCACGAACCATGCTTAACTATTCTCAAACATAAACATCCATGGCAGAACCATTGTTAAGCATTGTCAAACACATTGAACCTAGAGTCAACTATATTCATAATAACTAAGCAAAATCATAATATGATAATAATTTTATATACCCTAGCTAGACCTAATGGTTAAAATAGATTATTATTATCATTATTATAAATAATACTATATTTTTTTATGAAATAGATATTAGTGAATACAATAAAATAATTATATTCTATCATATTTCTCAAATTTGTAATAATATTAATTTAAGATTAAATTTCAATAAAATAGTTTTAATTCTCAAATAAGTTATAATACTAATTTAAGTATTTTAAACCATATTAAGTTTTAATATTTTCTAGATATGCCTTAACAACCACATTAATATTATTAATATGTAGGCCCTATATTGTTTAGGATAAAATTATCCATGTGTTAAATATGGGTTTATCTATGTATTGGGACACAATAATATTTTTTTTTTCAAAAAGAAAAATGTAGTTCCTTGGTATTCATAGAATCAAAGGTAACCATATACATCACACGTTTACAAAATAAATATAACCGCAAAGCCTCCCAGATATACTGGATCTGTCCTATCGACACATAGATGTCTTATAGAAGAACAACAAATCCTGTACATTGTCTCCATGAAAATAATTGATTAACTATAACATATACAAAACAATTCATAAATGGATAAAACCACAATCCTAATAGGCCTGAAAAAAACAGCTAGAGGTAAGCTACCCTAATAAAAAAACCAGTTGAGAAGTTTTGTATATCAGTTTATCTTCGATAAACTCTTCCACTCCCAAGCAACCACTTCCAATGTGCACTGCCTCCTTTGATAAGGTATCAACAATCTGATAATGTTCCCTATAAATGTGCTGGAAATGAAGAGAGGTAAAGGATTTCTTCTAATCAACTATCCGGCTGCACCAATGGTCCAAGTCTAAAACCTACAGAAGGGTATGGGGATTTAACCAATCAATGATCACCTTCGAATCACCCCGGATGTCTAAGTATGGAATCCCCACAGAAGAGGGAAAAAAGAGAAGATCCCACAAAGCAAGTAGTTCTTCACAAGTGTTTGTGCTTCTGCCACAACCAAGTTTAAAAAGGTGATGCTTGCTGATATAAAGAATACAACCCCCACCACCCAGTTGACAGTTTGTTGCCCCATCAGAAAAACCTGCAGCAAAGGTGAGTGAAGGAGCTGTCCCAAAGTCCCTCACCGTTTTGCAACTAAGCACCACAGGAAAATTGTTAAAGGACCCAACAATACCAGAGAAAACCTTACTGACCATCGATCTCCTTCCTTCAAAGACCCAGGCATTTCGAGACAGCCATATATGCCAAATATAAAAAATAAGTAGGTAAAGGAAATTATTCCTTACCTTAACCCAACTGGTAATATTTTGAACAAGGGACTCAACCTCCCAGATAAAAGGAAAATTCAAAACCTTTGCAACATAGCACCGGACCACAAGGGAAAAGCTACACCGCACAAACATGTGATCGACAGTTTCCTCAGTACAACTACAAAGAGAGCAGCGAATTGGCCCAACCCACCCCCGTTTGCATAAGTTATCCCAGGCGATAACCCGATTCTCCGTGCAAAGCCAACTGAAGCACTGTAATTTCAACGGAATACTCCAAGACCAAAGCTCTTCTAACCACCAACTCCTCAATGGCACTGGAAAGTGTTTAGATATATAATCGTAAGCCAAACTCTCAGTAACCTGTCCTGTGGCTTGATTGAAAGCCCGTGACTAAAACATCCCCTTAATCAACTAGACGGATACCAGCTTCAAGAAGAAGTTTTAAGTAGTGCCTCCATTCCTCCTTTCACGAACCAACCAGATCCAAATCCGCAGCACTGAGCCAGTATGACTGGCTAAATGAGACTCTCCATAATTTCTCAATTGATCGAGAGTGACGATCCCATAGTCATTTAAGTAGTCAACCAAATTAGGGGATAAAACAAAATCGTGGTCTAGGCCAATAACCGAACACAATAATATTATTAATGTGATTGTTACCAGTATAGAGATGTGGTCTCCTTGGTTGGTGGTTGAAGTGTTAACCCATCTAAAAAATAAAATCAAGAAATTTTCAGAAAAATATAAAATCCTTAGTTAATGCTTGAAATGTTGACTCATCTAAAAAATAAAATCAAAATTTTTTCAAAAAAAATAAAATCTAGAAATCAAAGCATAATTCCCCTACACACTATCTTACCTTTTTTTCAAGGTTGAGAAATTTCCCCACTCTAAGAATGTTGCAAAGGCCAAAGCAAATACAAGCTTAAGTTTAGACAAATCCTCAACCCCTCCCTCGTGATAAAGACTAAACTCCACACAAAGCAATTAATCTATACCTCATAGCAACCTATAAACAACCAAAACAAAAAGCACATATATAAAACAGAGAAGTTTAGAAATCAAGGCATTAGTTTTAGGCACGCGATTCGAGCCTTTGCCGTGGAGTATAAGATTAGCTTTATAAATGCTGTGGCGGCTGCAGTGTGGACCGTTGGATCTCAAACAGATTGAGATCCAACAGCTCACACTGCAGCTGGCACAGCATTTATTGCTCTTTGCCCTATAATAATCACCGTCCCTCACCATTGTCCTGTGGTTGGGCTACTGTTTCCTGTTGCTTACTGTGTATTAATGTGCTGCAAGTAGCATTATTATTGCTTCTCTACCACCCCTCTCGACATCCATCCCTTGCTGTAGCTCAGGCGAAACAGTTGATCTGATCGATTGATCGCTTCCAGCCACTAGAATCTGGACTCTGGTACGGGTTGAAGTAGCACCTCTCCCTGCCTTGGCTGCTGATTCTTCTTAATGGCGCGCCGAGGTTGAGATTCGAGTAATTTGCTTCAAGTTGGAGAGCTGAGAGGTGGAATGCTCATAGGGTTTTATTTCATCTTCGTAATTGTGCATTCAATTTGATTTCAAATTTGTGGTTTTGATTCACAGTCATTTTATTACGATCTCTAGCTTCATCTCCTCCGCAGATTTAATCCCCAACTCCTGTATAGAAAATGTTGTTCGACTAACGCCTTTGTGGGGTTGGACTCCACTTGCAGGGTTTTATTTCCAGAAGAGATTTCTTCTTATATTGGACTGAATGTGGAATCTAGCGAAACGGCTGTGGTGAGAAGAATATTGCTAATTTCCATGGGAAACGATTTTATTTTTCGCTCTGTTTTTTGATTAATTGTTATATAAAATTAGTTATTTGCTGGAGCCGAATTGAAACTCTTGGGATCTGTAGCTTTGGGGATTTTGACTAAAAGCCATAAATGCCATTAGTTTCTATATTTGGGACTGGAGTGAGGTCGATCTTCTTGCGTCAGGTAGAGCTATACCGCTGAGAATGGTACCTAAACGAATAGTGATAGACTCCCACTGATCTGTACTATCAACTGCAATGAAGGTATGAGTTTTGTCAATTAATTTTAGTTGAGCCAACAAGATTGAATCTGACTTGAAAGGAGAAAATGTTCTTTAGGATGTGCAAGCCTTTCTAAATTAATCGTTGGGAAAGAAAGCCGAAGATGATGTGATTTTGCATGTGAATATAGAAGAAGGGTTTAGTGTAAATAATGGATGAAATAGCGGTGTTCAAGATCAATGCTGTATAGTAGAGATAAAATATAGATTAATAGAAGCATGACTCTCACCTGAACAAATTACTCTGCTCTGCGATTCCATTTCCTCGCAATTCCTCCCAAAGAATCAGAACATCATGATTACACCTTTCTTCTCCAGGGGATGCAAACTGCAAAATGAAATACGGTTGGATACAAAGATACGAGGAATGGCCCCGACGGGGCTCGAACCCGCGACCTTCGTCTTAATCTCACCTGGGCCATAAGATAAGGAATTCCTTCCAAACAATTAGAACTTCATGATCTTCGGCTTAATCTGACCTGGGCCTTACGATATGGAATTCCTTCTAAACAAATAGAACATCAAGATCTTCGGCTTAAAATCTGACCTGGGTTGGAAGACATATAATTCATTCCAAATATTATAATATCATGATTACACCTGATATAAACTGCAAAAGAATATATGAGATACAAAGACTAAAAAAGGTAATGGTGGGGCTAGAACCCGCGACCTTTGGCTTTTACTCACACAGGTCATAAGACATGGAATTCTTCTCAAACAATTAGAACATCATGATCTTCCGCTTAAAATCTGACCTGGGTCATAAGACATGGAATTCACTCCAAGTATTATAATATCATTTACACCTGATACTGGAAAAGAAAATATGGTCCCGGCGGGGCTCGAACCCGCGACCTTCGGCTTGAACTCACCTGGGTCATAAGACCAATGCTCTAACCAACTGAGCTACGGGACCATACATTGGAGTTATTAAATTGATTTATATGGGAAAAATGATGAATTATAGCAAATCCAATTGCAAACTTTTCAGCGAAAATATATGAAATATATGTTGGTTTATACATTAACAAATTTGATACAGACAATTATTTTAGTTTTCTTTCAAAGTGTAAATTGTCTTGGTTTATGCATACAGCAACAACAAATTTGATATGAATAATGATTAGAGTTTTCTTTCAAAGCGTAAGTATACTTACTTGGTTTTTCCTTTATGTTTAAAAAAAAGGAATGACAGGCATATCCATAAGCAGGAGCACGAGCAAGAGGCAAGCTTCTCCCTAAGTGTACAACAAACCTTCAAAATATGGAATGCCATCCCAAAATAGCATGGGAAAGATTTTTTAGATTAAAGTTTTTATGAAAATATTAGTTTTGTAAATTGAGAAATAAGTATTAGAAAAAAGCTAACAAATTTTTTAAAATAGATTGGTTTATATATAATTGATAAAACATAAAGTAACAAAGTTTTAGATTGCAATATGATATATAAACACTAAATTAATATAGATTTATCTTAAACTTACATTTTTACAAAAATAAAAAATTGAGAGGATTTATGCCATGGTTTTAATCAGGCCATTAGGGGTTATTTCTCCGAAATAAGTTTTATAAACACTGTTCACTTCGTCGTCCCTACTTCAAATGGATTGAGGCCTCGTGTCCCGTCCTCATCCTCTTGATTTGCCGCAAGGATTTCCTCACCACATTCTCTAGTACATTCATCTCCTTCATACTCGAATCAAACTTTCTGCCCCTCGAGACCAAACCGCTTTGGGGTGGTCCATTTGGTGGCCAGAAAGTTAACCAGCCGGCTTGCACTGTACATACGAACCAGCCCCTCAATTCTATCTTGCAACCTGTCGCATTTAGCACGGTCTGATATGTTCATGTACTCGTACCCTATGGTGCGACAGTAAGCTTGCTCCGGACGGTTTATTATGGCCCTCAGGGTTTGAAGAAGGTGATTTTCCGACATGAAACCAGTCTTCGACCACACGCCAAGGATGAACTTGCCTGTCCAGGTCGACTTCCATGAGGCCATAAAGTGCAGGGTCCAGATCGGCCTCCGTGTATCTAGCATGAAAGCTTAGCAAATGATGTTAGGATTTCACAATTCAGTGAATCAGTGCTTGTTGGAATGTCTCTGCACAGTGCTAACTGCCATGCGTTTTAATCTTCCGTTTATTATTTATTTCCTCTACGTTTTATATCATGGTGACTATCGCAGCACATTAGGGGTAGATAGTGCAGTGGATCTCTCTCTGGAACATACACCGGTGTATACTTTTGCAAATGCAAGTGGTATCATTGTTTGCGCATTGATGTTTTCTGTGCATAAGGTGACCATTTAGTAGTGTTAGCTTACCTACACACCGTTGTTGCATGGTTCCTCTTCTAACTTGCGTTCCTTAATAACTGGTCCTGTAGCCTCCGGATGCGAGACTTATTGTCTTTGGAGTATGCTTTGTAAAAATAATTTGTTTCTCTATAAGAACTCATGCTTCAACCCTAAAACGACAATTGCTAATAACTAACACCGTGTACTTTTAAAGGTTGATGTGTCCTTCGATCACTAACACCGTTGCACCTAGGATAATAAGAGTATGTTGGTGCATTCTTTTAGAACTACAACACTGGTAATAAAATCATTCTCAAGAAGCTCCACATGGCAACTTCTACCTTTTATATTTTAATTCGTTCACCTTCCATTTGTAAATAAGCTATAAAAGTGATATGCATACATCACACAATATTTACACAACCAAATCTAGAATATGAAGCCCTTCAAAGCATTAAAACAAAAGAACTCTACATTTCTGACCAGAGTGGGTTCAATCTCCTGGGATTTGTCGCTATGGGGACTCTCAGTTAGTTGAGAGAGGATGCAAGCATCTAAATGCAGAGACCAACATAACTTTAGGGCTAATTTACTTGACTCAATGGATTTTGTTGATTTTGCAATTTAAAGAAACAACAACCTCAAATTTATGTCTTTATTAGCATCAATTTTTTTGGGTGACCTTGGCGGTCAAATACGATGCTTGATCCTCTAGACTACAGGCATGAACACATATATCTTATAATCTTTAACATAGTTCACGATCCAAAAGACATCGTGCTATGAAAAATAAAAGGACAAAAATTAGTCAAATCGAAATCGAAACCACAAAATCATACAAGGCACCCAGAAACACGCATAGTATTTGAAACTTATCCACATCAAGAACGCCATAAATTCAAGTCAAAATACAGAAGCTGTACTCAAAAAATCTATTATGTATAAATAAAAAACTGCGAGGCACAACTAAAAACTGAAAATTCCCAAATTTGGAAAAACCATGCTTGACAAAAGTAAACATCTTTAAATTTTACACAAATTTGGAATACCTAACCTTGGCAATTTGAAGGCTTAACTGAGATGTGGAAAGAAAAATTGGAGAGTCCTGTAAGCTCATAGGGTTCAAACCGGCTGGAATTGAGAAAAAGGGCAATCTGGGGATGGGAAGCGAGGAGGGGGTCGTTATTCTAAACCTGGTTGTGCTCAGTTTGAGATGTCTCCTCCACCCCCCGCAGCAAAGCGCTCAGCAAAATCACTGCCTCCTCTACCATTGTTGCTTACCCCTACTGCAGAGCCAAATTCCTGTTTGGCAATTATGCCTGTCCTCACCCCACATAAGGCCTTCTCCATTATTATCATCTAGAAGCTCTGATAAGGATTTCGAATTCATGTCCAAATCTTGATCGCGGAAGAAGAAATTGGAGCTGGAGCTGGTAGGTTGCAGTTCTTGCTGGTAATCATTTTTTAAATAATTAATCAGGACGACTGGTCTATCATTAACCGTAACTGCTGCCACTTTTTCAGCTTAGCTCCAGTGAGCATTCACTAATATGTTTCAAAGACCAAAGCTAGCTTTGAATTTAATTAACATAAATTGATCAATGATTAAATTAATTTCAATGTCCATGTCATCTAGAACGTTTATCTCTGGCTGGATTCCAGAGGCGCAATTGACAATTTGACACGTTCTGTAAGTTCACAACCATAAAATGAAGATTATCATTAATGACTTTCCATTAATTACGAAATGAAGTTTACCGTTAATGATTTTCATTTTAAAACCAATTTTTATCGAAGAACATGTAAATTCATTGACATCCTCCATGCTTTTATTGTAAGCCACTCTAGAGTAATAAAATATTATTGTTAAAATTACTGTTAACTAATGCTTTTGTAAATGCCCTATCATCTCCCCTTCCCATGCTTAGGTTATGGCATTGTGAATATGGAATTACAGTTATTTTATTGTAACGACTTTCCATAATGCCCTAATGCCCTTCGAATTTATTGCAGGTCACTCAAAGTATAATAAAATATTATTATTCAAATCATTTTTAACTCATTGTATTGTTATTCATACTGATCTTAATAAATAAAAGTAAGGAAATACAAACTTTAATCATCTAATATCATAATGACATTCCATTTTTGTGATTCTTTATTAAATAATTTCTTTTTCAACGGAATTATGTGAATTGGTACCAA
Source organism: Pseudotsuga menziesii (assembly GCA_001517045.1). NCBI lineage: Eukaryota > Viridiplantae > Streptophyta > Pinopsida > Pinales > Pinaceae > Pseudotsuga > Pseudotsuga menziesii. Next base: position 206,363 of record LPNX010982486.1, on the reverse strand, counting down.
TCTTAAGAAAAAAAATAAAAAATTACAAACTTTAACCATCCACGTTCCATTATGTGATCTTTGCTCAAAGAAAATAGTTTTTTTAACCGAATTATGTGATCTACCATGCTTGCTAATGAATGTTATGTCACTCTGAATCTAGAATTACAGTTAGCTTACCTTAATAATACCACCTTTAAAACAAATTTGGTGAAAGATAATAGAATTAAAATTAACAATTACATAAAACATAATATTATCTTTAAAAATATTAAATATGGAATAGAATATGTAATAGATACTTGATATTAAAAATATTAAATATATAACATTTTTTATATAAATATTAAATATATATCAATTTCTTAATTTAACGCTTAGATAAAAATTAATATTATCTTTTAAAACATTAAATATGAAATATGTAATAGATACTTGATATTAAAAATATTAAATATAACATTTTTTTACAAATTTTATATAAAATATTTAAAAATAAATTATTAAATTTAATTAAGTTAAAATTTAAAAAAAATAGAAAATTATGAAAAGTATAACTAAATAATAATAATTCAAATTTATATAGTATAAAAATAAATTTAAAAACCTAATTGTACAACTTCCAAACTTTTACATCCTTCAACATAAACCAAATCATATTCATTACAGTACAATCATATTGTTAATGCTTGTTTAGAGAAGGTCATAATCTGTGTGACAAATGCGGCCTGAGATTCATTTACATATAACTATCACACAAAAAGAATGGAATCCCAAAGTTAGGCTTCCAGATTGGATAGCTAGTTCAAAATAATGAAGGGAAACATGACCTTTTGCATTCTGAAAGACATGGCAACTGAATGTAGGGTCGTTTTTAGATCCCCATCGTCGATCCATGTGACCTTAGTGCGATCCACCAACCATGGTGAGTCCCCCACGTGGGATAAATACGTGGATGCCATACACTTTGTGTGTTCAACCTCGCGATTTATGTTGTCTCTCTACATGGTGGAGATGCAGAGGAGGATGAGGAAAACCTAGAAGTGGGTGGTGGCACTCTAGTGCCTCGTTCTCATCCACATGCTCCTCTGTGAATGTGACTTCATTCTACAAGACCACCTTAGTCCGTAGGAACCTATATGTTCCCACCCCAATAATAAATTATGGTATCCCTTCCAGAATGGGTAGTTTCATACTCAAGGTACCCCCTTACTATTGGAGGCAAGGAGGCGATAAGACGCATGGTAAGGGTCATAGAAAGCCTATCCCTTACGTCGACACATTTACCAGGGGTCACAGTTATCTCAATCTCGACAATTGCAGTGACACGTCCACAACGCTTACATGGTAGTTGTCCTTTTGGGTGAGGTGTTACACCAGATACATTGACCAGTGCTTGTACACATATCGGGCCTAGGGGGATTCTTGGACAACAAGTATAGGGATCAAAGAGCGACAGGTCTGCCAAACGCAGAGCTGCTGAGGAAATTAACAGCACTAGGAGACATGTTGGTGGTCACGTGCGAATGCCTGCAGGGAGCTCCGAAGAGCTTGAAGAACCCATTAATGTCCCTCCGATCAGTAATCGTTCGTCAGATGAGAGTTTTGGCTTAAACAATAACTCAGGTATCAAGTCGAGCTACAACTTTTTATCACCATTATTACGTTCTTTTTGGGGGCACTTTGGTAAACATTATAGCAATGCTAGTAATTCCTCTGACTAATATGTGATCATAACGCGTTCTCTGTCCTTCCCAACCAACATTCTACACGCGTCCATTGTCTTTCCCACTGCGCCTGCCATGTGTCTGCTCCATTTCCCATGTTGCAGGGTTTGGGTTTAATTTTGTGCTTTTCTCATGTCCACTCGTTCAAGTTTTCCATAGATGTCCTTTGGTACTGAGCTTCCCGACCAGTGAAGCCTGTCATTCGAATTTTGGGAAGAAATATGCCTTGGTTTATGTATCTACTATCCAAATTTTCCAAAGGATTAAGGCAATGGATCATTCACCTTTTGTCTCAAATTTACCATCCTAGGTGTACTCGACACTTGTCATGACATTTGTTTTCTCTTGCATGTTGGGCACATTTGGCTTTAAATTCGACTAGCTCCGTCTTGGCACACTTATAAATGCTTTCTTCGTAGCACTCTAGCCTACGAGCTTGTTGTCGATCACTTGAGATTTGAGTTTTTAACATGTATGTTTGACATGGAACAGTAAGAGTTATCTACAATGCTTAATATGAAAAAATATTTCGATACATCATCAACATGATGTACACTTTGATATCCCATGGAAACAAATGTGAGTTTGCTACTCTTGTCACAATATCATTCAATTTAGATACTATCCTTTGGAAACCAAATTATCTAGATAAACTATCATCAGAGGCCACAAAAGGACATCACTTGGAACATTTTGTTTAGCAATTGAGAGCTGAAGTCTTTAATTGATTCTCCAGCTTCATAATATTGCACTTGATACACACAAACCATACCTAATTCAATCATGACAACCTAAGCTGGGATCGGGATTGGAACTAGTAGTGGTGGGACGACGATCATCTGCGGGCATGTCCTTGGCATGAGATCTAAATATCCTATTCACCCCACATCAAGATTATTATTATTATAACAAATTTTATTTTGAGCAACGAATGTAGTAGCATTAAGCACATCGAGTCCCCCTTTCCAAGCATGACAAAAATCCTGGAGGAGGACCCAAATATGTAATTGTAAATTTTTATTATCATATGTGAATTACAAAACACTCCATTTCTGTAACAATAAGATGATAAGGAAGAAGAGTGCATAAAAAATATGAATGTTATCTATAGATTTTGAGGTCATCAATGAGTTTGTAGAAATTGATCGTTTGGTAGTTGCTATCCAATAATTAGCACATACTCTACTTAAATTTTTGGTTTCATAGAGCAACTCAAGAATTCTACTTAAGGACATGACAAAAAGTATCAGAATGTTCAATTTCCTCTACAAATGCAAAAAATCAATACAATTAGTTCAAAATAGACATAATAAAAAATAAAAAACTTTATAGTGTAATGATTCCATAGAAGTAAAGAACTTCATCATCGGACGATCCCATGTACAAAACATGAGGCTATTAATTTGTTTGTGACAAAAGAAAACATGAGGGTATTGATATGTTTGTCAAAAATGTCTCTCAAATTTAAGTTCCTTTTAATCATTTAGATATGGGACTTTATAAAAAGTAATAGAAAAAGTCTTCCCACCACTAGGAAGGAGGAACTAGCTAGCTTGTTGGTACTGTTTTGTACAATTGAGTTTGAATTGGAACAAGCTATGTCACATCCATGAAAATCATCATCAAAGTGAAAATTAAAGAAGATACTTTCATTGTAATTAATAAGTACATCATGATAACTTCTTTTTAATAGTTTTAGTATATTTATTCAAATATTTACACATTCTAAATTCATTAAAGTGGTGAACATCTAATTCATTTATTTACATATTCTAAATTTAATAATGTATTTGGTTTATTATGTGTCTTTTAAGATTGTGCAACTTAACTTCAAGTTTTAAAAGAAATAATTTCAATTATCAAAGATTAAAATATAGAATGTACAGTGTGAAATTTAAAGCCAATTTCAATCGGATTTATGTTAGTATTTATAAAAAATATATTTTATACATACATCCTCTGATTGTTTTGTTAAATTCAAGTTTTAAAAGAAATAATTTCAATGATCAAAGATTAAAATATAAAATGTACACTGTGAAATTTAAAGCCAATTTCAATCGGATTTATGTTAGTATTTATAAAAAATATATTTTATACATACATCTTCTGATTGTTTTGATACATAATTGTTTGTTTGAGAATGAAGAAGAAGCATAGGCAAAGTTTGGTTGAATTTGCAACATCAGAAAGGTGTTGCAACATGTGGTTATCATGTTTATGTTGCAATGCAATGCAAATGGGGTTTAGTGGAACTAGCTATGAGATTGAGTGGAGTAACAAACTTTATCTTGAGAGCATGCTGAGTTCTTCATTTTCAAGCATGACAAAAACATGGAGAAAAAGAAGCAGTTAAGATTATTATTATCATATATGATCTCTAAAATGTTGCATTTATTATAATAATAAGATCTAAAAAGGAGATCGGTGCATAAAATCAATCAAGGTTACTTGGAGATTTTGAGGTTGTTTGGCAACTATTGTCAACTTAACTTTATATATATATATATATATATATATATATATATATATAATGATCAATCAAGCAATAATTTCAATGATCAAATATTAAAATATTAAAATGTACAGTGTGAACTTTAAAGCCAATTTCAATCGGATTTTATGTCAGTATATATATACTCTAATTGTTTTGATACAAAAGTATTTGTTCGAGAAAGAAGAAGAAGCACGGGCAAATTTTGGCTGACTTTGCAGCATCATAAAGGTGTTGCAGCCCGTGGTTACTATGTTTATGTTGCAATGCAATGCAAATGGGGTTTAGTTGAATTAGATGTGAGATTGAGTGGAGTAACAAACTTTATCTTGAGAGCAAGTTGAGTCCTTCATTTTCAAGCATGACAAAAACATGGAGAAAAAGAAGCAATTAAGATTATTATGATCATATATGATCTCTAAAATGTTGCATTTATTATGATAATAAGATGATCTAAGAAGGATATCATTGCATAAAATCAATCAATGTTACTTGCAAATTTTGAGGTTGTTTGGTAACTATTGTCAACTTAACTTTTGAAAATTGAATAAAGATTTCATAACTTAATGATCCCTGATTTAAAATAGTTTATGATACCTTACACAAAATTTCTATCAAAGTTATTTAACAAGTGAAAAATACCAATTTATATATAATATTAATCTCTTATTAAGATTTATAAAGAGTAATACTATATATATATATTAGCACGGGCAAATTTTGGCTGACTTTGTAGCATCATAAAGGTGTTGCAGCCCGTGGTTACTATGTTTATGTTGCAATGCAATGCAAATGGGGTTTAGTTGAATTAGATGTGAGATTGAGTGGAGTAACAAACTTTATCTTGAGAGCAAGTTGAGTCCTTCATTTTCAAGCATGACAAAAACATGGAGAAAAAGAAACAATTAAGATTATTATGATCATATTTGATCTCTAAAATGTTGCATTTATTATGATAATAAGATGATCTAAGAAGGATATCACTGCATAAAATCAATCAATGTTACTTGCAAATTTTGAGGTTGTTTGGTAACTATTGTCAACTTAACTTTTGAAAATTGAATAAAGATTTCATAACTTAATGATCCCTTATTTAAAATATTTTATGATACCTTACATAAATTTCGATCAAAGTTATTTAAGAAGTGAAAAATACCAATTTATATATAATATTAATCTCTTATTAAGATTTATAAAGAGTAATACACTATTATATATATATATATAATTTTAAAAAACTATAGATTTTTTTAAAGATATTATGAATTTAGAAATGTTTGTATAAATATTGAATAATATTTAGTAATGTGAAATAATGAGAACCAATATATAGGTATACACTGAAGCACAGAGGTAATCAAAAGTAACCGACCCCTTAAGGAGAATGTCAAAACCCCAAATTTTCACAAAAATTTAAAATTTTGAGTTAACAAAAAATGCTAAAACTTGTGGTTTACTAACAACTAAAGGTTAGCAATAAAAGAAACAGTCAAGTGATTAATTTTACAAAATCTCAATTATGTTAACTCAGCAGTTCTCTTTTGTAACAAGACTATGGTTTATTTGCGTATTGTTTTATTTCAGTTTACTGATGAGTTTCTTCATGTCAAGTAGGTGGAATCTAACTTTTGAATCTAGGGCTTACTTAGCATTTATGCTAACGCAGAAGATTACTGGTTCTTACAATTTTACGGGTACGATCGAACGAGTAACATTTTAAAATTCATAAAGTATCCAGTAGTGTTTTAATTGCAATTATAAAGCTTAGTAATTAAGCTGCTAAATTCCAAACAACTTCCTTGAGGTAAAACCGTTTGGCTTCCTTTAGTTTTTTCTTGTAACAAAGTTCAGATGTACGTAGCGACAGTAAGATATGTTTTGTGGCTCTAAAATTATAATCTCAATTGCAAAGTATCTTCTACTTTAGTCTGCATAAATTGCAATGTTATAATGATTGCTTTGTCAGTATGTATATATTAACATATTATCTTATCTGTGTAACAACTGTTCGACATTTATTTTCTACAAGGAAACTTACAGCCTGTAAATTTCTTGACAATATAAGTTTGATTTGTGCAAACAAAAACCATAATGCCTTCTGACATGAAATCATTGTTTGCCTATACTTTAACTTATCTGTGTAACAACTGTTCGACATTTATTTTCTACAAGGAAACTTACAGCCTGTAAATTTCTTGACAATATAAGTTTGATTTGTGCAAACAAAAACCATAATGCCTTCTGACATGAAATCATTGTTTGCCTATACTTTAACTTCATGTCGAACCATGTGGTTCTAATGATTCTGGACTCAAGTAGGATCATTCCTATTCAATTTCTTATTTTTCTATAATACTCCTCTTATATTAAGTTACTGTCAACAAACCGTTTTTCTGAGATTGATGCTTTTGAAAAAGGTCGACTTTCTAGTTATTCCATAACCACTTTACTAACCAATAGACATGGTGAATCATTAGCCAATACCAAGTTGATTCACAACCAAATTCTATCAAAGTTCCATCGCTCTAAACTATGTAAAAGAAATTCATAAAAGTGTTTTTACAATACACTTTGCTAACTTCATAGATTGCTACCATTTGATTTATTAGTTCCTATATAACTTATAGACATGCATAATCTATTTTGTTTATTAGACATTCAAGTCTATAATTAGTTCAAGGTTATAAACAAGTTTAAAATAGAGTTTATAATTCTACAAATACTACGTTATGCCATTTTATAATGTTATAACTTGAGTTGTCGTTTTACAAGAGATTAACCATGCCTAGACTATAATGTTTCTATATAAAGAAAACTATAGATGTTTGGTGGTTATAAACCTTTTCACTTGAGCTTTCCCATATAACACATGACTTCTATCCATATCAAGGTCAACGTTTAAAGAAAAAGGGTTACTAACATCCATATCGTATTAGTGATGTTACGATATAATAGACATATGGTTAATGCTGGAGTAAGTTATATGCATGATTGATTTCCGGCAATAACCAAACTTTAATGGTGACATCTCTTTGCTAGGTCAACATAAATTTTAACGTTGTTATTCTAACACTGATCTAGCATATCATATGATGAGCGATGTATTCGATTTATAAAGCAATAACTTAGTTTATGATATAGTTTATGCATCGTGTTCAATGATTAAATAATTGGTTATTATTGTAATGCAGGCGACTATAGAAATGATCCACTGCATGATTTAAATTCTTGTGACCACGTGGTCTTCTCTTGGCCAAGGGTTGGAGATATAAGAATCATTGTAACACTAACCCTTTTCATTTTTCCTCCATAGTTCATGCTGGCCCTTGAGGCTGCTCTGCTTGGTTTTCATGGCGGCTGTAAGTTCTCCTCCATTCCAGTTGTCCCAATTCTTGGGTTAGTGTTGCCTTTGTCTCTGGTATTCGATTTTAAAGCCATTCTCAGTGACTGTGATTTCTCACTCTGCAAGTTTTGTTGAGTCTATTGTTTCCCTTCGCTCGCTGTATACTCAAACTTCCTTTCGTCGTCCTCGTGGCTCACCGTTGCGTGAAGGTTTAGCCTTTACAGGCTGTTGGGTCTATAATTGCAAAGTTCGTTGGTGACAGTAATTCCACGAGACTGTTTGACGTTTCAAATCCATAGGTAAATTTATTTTAGTGTTCATTTAACTCGCATCAGGTGTTTTTGCTGTTACGATAGCATAAACAAATCTTAGGTTATTTATTTTCTGACCTTTATATTTAAAAATCCTTGCATGGGGCTTGCGACTACGTACATCCACGGTGGAGGAAGTATGCAGACAATCTTCGAATGCCGTGGCTCGTGGCTTTATATGGGTAAGCCCTGTGGTCAAAATGTTTGCTTTTACCCTACTTGTATCAAGGTGGTCATTTGGAGTAACCCAAAGTTGGGGAAGCTTTCCTAGGCTCGCCATAAATTATGCAGTCTCTTTTATAGGTCGTTGTTGATTTACCAAGTTTCAAACCCTCGCTAGTCGATGGGTAAACTCGGTCTTAAACTGAGCAATGTAATTAGTTTTGTTTTAATGTTTAGCTTTACGGCTTTTTAAAAGTTAAACTATAGTTCTTTTGTAAAGACTGTTCTGTCTTCAAGCTTGTCTCGATTTATCGAAATGCTTATCATTATACTCTGTGTACTCAGAGTTTTTATCCTTCTCGACTGTAAGTGAAGTTTTGTGCACTGTTTAAAGTACTCTGTAAAAGTTTATTATTAATTTTTTTAAGACTGATACATACAATCATAGTTTAGTTATAAATCTTACTCATTTTTGCTCAGAGTTACGAGCTAGGGTTTTTCCTGTGGAAATCCTTGTGTTAAAACAAATTATTTTACTTAATTTTTAACAAATTCTATTACTTATTTAGTTTGGCTTTTAACTAGTGTTACAATGCGTTGTGGAAATTTCCAGTTTATAATAATTACCAATGTCTTTATGTTTGTCCTTAAAGGACTGTAGGTAATTTATAATAACCTAGTTGTTTAATAGTTACATAATCCAATTAATTTGGTTTATAACTTCGATGCATTGACATTTGTAATTGTAATATATATATAAGGGTTTCAACCTTGTCATTTGCTCTTACAGATACACCCTGTTTGTAAAAATTAAAAGGAACAGTACTTTTTATAAGTATACATTATGTATATGTTGTTCATTATTGTATTCTTGTTGTTTTTCCTATTGAAATAATAAACGGGATATAATAGAATAACTTAAATATTTTGAATAAGTTTGTTCTTAGTACCATAATTATTCTTTACATTTCTTTACTTAGTTAACAGTATTTGTTAGTATTAAATTACTATGATTAGTAATTAAACTATATATTTATTAGTTTATTCCTTTATTGAATGAATATAAACAAATAGTTTAGCTGTAACTTTTCTACGACATAAGCAAGAGGTTAATGAATAAAATACAAAGAAAATATATATATAACATGACATAGTTTATCATCCTGCATAAATAACAAAATAATGCACTGTATTAAATACATCTTATTTATTTGAGTAACTTATTACTATGTTAAACCTGCTACCTGTAATGAGTTATGGCTATTTCTTTTCTAGCCTACTTACATCAACAAGCTGGTTAAACAGTAATAATAATTAGATAGGTTATTGTTCTTTACTGAAAATAACCTACAAACAGAAATAAATTATTCTGATATTATGAAATATATAATACATCTATTCAATTCAGTCTTCTATAATATTCTTCATCTATTTTCAAACACACTGCTTGTGCTAGAGTATGGTTTGGTTTATTCCAGATGGGGAAAAACACAGGTTAGGTTTATTTTCATCAATTACAAATTCAATATTTAAAGAACTAAAGGGTTACTAGCTCTATCAGTTCACTACAAAACAGGTAATCATTCATCAATCATTCATTCTCAGATATAAACTTTTTAGCACAGTAAATAAAAGACTGTAGAACCTGTTTAAAGCTAGATGACAGCAGCGTTGGGAGGCTGTTCCTCCCTACCAACTCCTGGAGAGTGCTCAAACAACGTCTTCTCAGGGCCCCCAAGCCTGTTCCTAGTCTCCTTGGCTGAGAATTGGTGGAGCAAGCAACAAAATACTAGTCCAATGACTCGGCACTAACTTTGCACTCAACAGCAAGATCCTTCAACTGAATAGATGTACTAGATCACTTTCTGCAGTTTACCCCTCAAACACCTTCCACAAATTCCCTTCCCAATGAAATCTTTTGAAGTACATTCACCTGAATGATTCTCCTCTTGGAATGAGCAGCCTCAGCTCTCTTCAATGAGTATTTTTATTAAGATTGCCTAGGTCTTTTTGGGTTAGTTGTCATTAATTGAGCCACCTGCTCTGATCCCACTTTCTTGGGGGATCATGACCCCAAATGTAGGGAGGTTGCCACCTGCAACATTGGAAGTGTTTGAGGATGCTGTCACTTGTCTATTTACTCTCTACCTAGTCTCCTCCATCAACTTGACCAATAACACTCTTTTTAACAGCTCTCCCAAGCCGTTGTCTCCATTTTTTATTTATTTATAATTAAAATATTCAGAATTACATTCAATATCCTTGACTCTGCTGAGTCATCATTTACAACTTAGCATAAAATTTAACATAACGTCTTGGAATAAAATCAGATAAGATAATATTATTTTGCAAAATTGGGGCATGTGACATACACACCCCCTTAGAACATAACATCGTCTTCGATGTAATTTATTCTTCATCCTCAGAATTTCCCTGGAATAGAATTGGATATGCATCCCGCATAGTACTTTCCAATTCCCAGGTGGCTTCCTCTGGACTAAGGTGCTTCCATTGCACCTTCCCCTGTCCAATGGTGTGGTTTCAAAGTGTAATCTCCCTCCTCCCGAGGATACAGTCCGGTTCCACCAGAAAATCTCCTTCTGGTTCCACCTGTACATCATTCCAGTTAACAACATGAGTAGTATCATGAACATGTTTATTTAAAACAGAAATGTGAAAAACATTATGTACTCTTAAATTAGGTGGTAATGCTAATTGATAAGCTACTTGTCCAATCCTAAACAGAATTTCAAATGGGCCACAGTAACGAGGTGCTAATTTTGCACAACTCCCCAATCTCAGAGAGCTCTTTTTGGGCCTTACCTTGATGAACACATGTTCACCTACCTGAAACTCCTTTGGAGTTCTTTTTAAGTTTGCTTGACTTTTCTGCCGATCCTTTGCCACTTTCAGATTTCCCTGCACTTATTTCACAATTTCTTCCATTTCTTTTAACAGTTCTGGACCTAATACCAATCTATCTACTCGATTAATCCAAGAGATAGGAGTATTACATTTCCGTCCATATAAAATTTGAAATGGACTAAATCTGGCTAATGTCTGATAATTATTATTATAAGTAAATTCTACCATATGTAAATAGTCCTCCCATTTACCAGGCTGGTCTTTCACATACATTCTTAATATATCTTCTAATACTTGGTTTACCCTTTCAGTTTGTCCATCTGTTTGAGGATGGAAAAAGTACTAAAATTTAAGGTGGTGTTTAACCCTTTAAACAAAGACTTCCAAAAGTTTCCTGTAAACTTAGGATCTTTATCTCAGATTATAACTTTTGGTACTCTATGTAATCGAAAAATTTGTTTTAGAAAAATATCATCTATGTTTGCAGCTTTATAAGTAGTTTTAACATGTATAAAGTGAGTTGCTTTGCTTAACTTATCAACTACTACCATGATAGAATCATTTTGATTTTGATTTTTAGGCAGTCCAGTAATAAAATCTAAACTAATTGTCTCCCATTTCCAGCTAGGGATGGGTAAAGGCTGAAACAAACCAGCTGGGTGTTGATGTTCAGTTTTTACCTGTTGACATTCAAAACACCTAGCAATATATTCTTCTACTTCAGTTTTCATATTTGGCCAGAAATACTATTTTCTTAACATAGTTATAGTCTTTTGATAACCTGGATGACCTGAATATGGTGTTTTATGAATTTCATCCAGAATAAACAGCTTAGCTTTAAGTACGTTAGGTACATACATCCTATCTTTATACAGTAAAAATTCTTTTTCATTTAAACTGTAACCTTTAATTAAGTTTTCTGTTGGATTTTCTTTAGCTTTAGCTTGCAAATTTTGGTAAATTTCATCTTATTCTATTTCTTCTTTAAGTTGTCCATCTAAATCTAAAACATAGGTGCTGATAGCTGCTGCAAAATTCAGCTTTGCATTCCTATTTAATGCATCAACAACTATATTTTCTTTACCTTTTATATGCTGAATTTCAAAATCATACTTGCTTAAAAAAATTAACCACCTAGCTTGTCTGGCATTTAAATTAGGCTGATCTAACAAATACTTCAATCCTTTATTATCAGCCATTAAAATAAATTTTCTACCAATTAGGTGACGTCGCCACATCTTTAAAGCATGTATAACAACTGCTAATTCCGGATCATAAGTTGCATAATTCTTTTCATGAATTTTTAACCTTCTAGACGCGTAGGCAATAACATGTCCTTCTTGAGTCAGAACACCGCCTAAGCCATCATTACAGGCGTCGGTGCACACTACAAATTCTTTATTAGGATTGGCTATTCTTAAAATAGGTGCTCTGGTTAATAAAGTTTTTAACTTTTTAAAGCTTTCTTCACATTTCTGATTCCAGTCGAACTTCTTTCCTTTCTTCTGCAAGGAAGTTATCGGATTTGCTATCCTTGAAAAACCTTCAATGAACCTCTAGTAATAACCGGTAATGCCCATGAAAGATCAAACATCCGTCACATCCTTAGGAATCGACCAATATTTGATTGCCCTTATCTTTTCAGGATCTACGAAAATTCTTTCCTTGGTCACCACATGACCTAAATACTGAATCTTATCCTTGAAGAAATCACATTTACTAAACTTTGAGTTGATGTTCTCGCAACTCTTGCAAAACAATTTTTAGATGTTCTTTATGTTCTTCTTCAATTTTTGAATAGATTAGAATGTCATCGATAAACACGACCACAAACTTATCTAAATACTTATGCATCACGTTGTTCATTAAACACATGAAGACAACTGGGGCATTGCTAAGCCTGAATGGCATTACGACAAATTTGTAATGACCATATATTGTTCTAAAAGCTGTCTTAAAGATGTCTTCATCTTTAATCATCACTTGATGATACCCAGACCTTAAATCTATTTTTGAAAACACCGTGGCTCCACGTAGTTGATCAAGTAGATCATCTATGCGAGGCAACGGATATCGATTTTTGATAGTCATCTTGTTTAACTAACGGTAATCTATGCAAAGTCGCATAGTTCCGTCCTTCTTCTTGACGAAGATGACAGGTGCCCCCCAGGGAGACACACTTGGTCAAATATACTTTTTATCAATTAATTCTTTTAATTGAGATTTTAATTCATTAAGTTCCAATATGTTCATTCGATACGGGGCCTTTGAGCTAGGTATTGCACCCGGTACTAGCTCAATGGTGAAATCCAATTCCCTTTTTGGAGGTAATCCCATAATTTCTTCTGGGAATACATCAATATATTCTTTTAAGACTGGTATGTCTTCCACTTTTAAATTATTTGTTTTAATTATACTTTCCTCATCAGTAATTGTTATTGCATAAGCTTTACATCCCTTCCTAACAGCTCTTTTAAGTTGTAAAGCAGAAATCTGCCATACAATAGTTTTTCTAGGAATTCCTTTAACACTTACTGGTGCAATATAACTGAGACTAGCTCCTAGATCAATCAAATTAGTTACAGGGGTCTGATTTATCATACCTTCTACTTCCACCATGGAAGTCTGTTATTCAGCTTGTCGATTCTCCAAAGTTGCGTTGATTCTAGGCATGCTCCTTGTTAGCTCCCCAACAGTCATCTCCTCCTGTATGGTATGAATATTGCCAACAATCTTCTTCCGGTTTGGACAGACTGAAGCATAGTGTGGGCCATTACACTCCCAGTGCTTGATAGGCTCTTTGCGCTCAAAGTTCTTGGTAAAATTTCCCTGATTATTTGCAAATTCCTTACCTTTAGGATTATTCTGATTGTTGGTTGTATTGCTCTTGTTTCCTTGGAAATTCTTGTTATTAGAATAATTTTTGGCCTTATTGTTTTTGAAATTTTTGTTAGGCACAAAATCCTTCTTCTTTTGTTTAAACTGATTTTTTTTTTTTTTAGCTTTCCAGTTGGCCAAGCCTTCTTTCTTCCAATTCTACTCAAAACAGAAGTTAGCTTTTCTCATAGATTCCTCCAAGGTCTTTGGGTTATCATATTCAATTCTATCTTTAATATGATAAGGTAGACAACTAAGGAATCACTGTACCTTTGGTTTCTCATCTACAAGGTATCGTACATACCTAAGTAGACTTAAGAATTTGCTGTTCAGATCCTTTATGTTATTGATCCTAACTTCAACTCATAAAACTCTTTGGCTCTCTCCTCATAATACTTCTCAGATAGGAATTTCTTTTTGAAATACCTCTTAAAGGTACTCCAGTTAACATCTTTCTCTTTTATGCCCTTAACTCTTGTCAAGTCCTGCCACCAAATGTTAGCCTTTCTTAAGAGGTTATATATAGCCATTCTAGACTTTAACTGGTTAGAATAGTTATATATTTGGAAGTACTTCTTCATCCCAGATAACCCGGATTCAGCTTCCTCCCCCTTCTTAGTATCTCCATTAAAGGTTGGTGGTTTTATCTTTTTGAATTCCCCGAAAATCTCCTCATAAGGTTTGTATTTCCTCTTTTTAGTATACTGATTATCATCACTACTGTCACTGGTAGTATGATAGTTTCGTTGTTCACCAAACACTTCAGAAGACGAACTACTTTCAGTTTTAGTATGTTTCATCTTTTTAGATTTGCGTTGATGGCTAGTATCTTCTGATTATGATCTTCTACCCCTACCCTCAGTTTGAAACTTTTCAGTTAGGATATGATTCAGCTCTTTTTGAGCCCTCAGAATGCTTTCATTTTCTCGCTTTACAGACTCCATTTCAGTTTTTAAGTCTTTTACAGTTTGTAATAGTTCCGAGGAATTGTTAGTTAAGTCCTCTAGTATAGGATCTCTTGGTAAATTTATTGGTTCAGTAACTGGAGATTCCTCCTCTACATATTCTTCAAGCCTTTCCATACCTGTCTGTTAAACTTCAGAAAACAATTTCTCTGATTGAATAACATTTAAAAAAAATACCTCAGCATAATAATTCATTTTACTGTTTCCTAAAAGCTAGTTGGGCTTCATCAAGGCCTAGTGTTTGAACCTTATGCTCCGTTACCACATGTCAAAACCCCAAATTTTCACAAAAATTTAAAATTTTGAGTTAACAAAAAATGCTAAAACTTGCAATTTACTAACAGCTAAAGGTTAGCAATAAAAGAAACAGTCAAGTGATTAATTTTACAAAATCTCAATTATGTTAACTCAACAGTTCTCTTTTGTCACAAGATTATGGTTTACTTGCGTATTATTTTATTTCAGTTTACTGATGAGTTTCTTCATGTCAAGTAGGTGGAATCTAACTTTTGAATCCAGGGCTTACTTAGCATTTATGCTAACACAGAAGATTACTGGTTCTTACAGGTTTACAGGTATGATCGAACGAGTAACTTTTTAAAACTCATAAAGTATCCAACAGTGTTTTAATTGCAATTATAAAGCTTAGTAATTAAGCTGCTAAATTCCAAACAACTTCCTTGAGGTAAAATCGTTTGGCTTCCTTCAGTTTTTCTTGTAACAAAGTTCAGATGTACGTAGCGATAGTAAGATATGTTTTGTGGCTCTAAAATTATAATCTCAGTTGCAAAGTATCTTCTACTTTAGTCTGCATAACTTGCAATGTTATAATGATTGCTTTGTCAGTATGTATATATTAACATATTATCTTATCTGTGTAACAACTGTTCGGCATTTATTTTCTGCGAGGAAACTTACTGCCTGTGAATTTCTTGACAGTATAAGTTTGATTCGTGCAAAAAAAAACCATAATGCCTTCTGACATGAAATCATTGTTTTCCTATACTTTAACTTCATGTCGAACCATGTGGTTCTAATGATTCTGGACTCAAGTAGGATCATTCCTATTCAATTTCTTATTTTTCTATAATACTCCTCTTGTATTAAGTTATTGTCTACAAACCGTTTTTTTGAGATTGATGCTTTCAAAAAAGGTCGAATTTCTAGTTATTCCATAACCACTTTAATAACCAATAGACATGGTGAATCATTAGCAAATACCAAGTTGAGTGACAACCAAATTCTATCAAAGTTTCATCGCTTTGAACTATGTAAAAGAAATTCATAAAAGTGTTCTTACAATACACTTTGCTAACTTCATAGATTTCTACCATTTGATTTATTAGTTCCTATAGAACTTATAGACATGCATAATCTATTTTGTTTATTAGACATTCAAGTCTATAATTAGTTCAAGGTTATAAACAAGTTTAAAATATAGTTTATGATTCTACAAATACTACGTTATGCCATTTTATAATGTTATAACTTGAGTTGTCATTTTACAAGAGATTAACCATGCCTAGACTATAATGTTTCTATATAAAGAAAACTATAGATGTTCGGTGGTTATAAACCTTTTAACTTGAACTCTCCCATATAACACATGACTTCTATCCATATCAAGGCCAACGTTTAAAGAAAAAGGGTTACTAACATCCATATCGTATTGGTGATGTCACGATATAATAGACATATGGTTAATGATGGAGTAAGTTCTATGCATGATTGATTTCGGGCAATAACCAAACTTTAATGGTGACATCTCTTTGCTAGGTCAACGTAAATTTTAACGTTGTTATTCTAACACTCATCTAGCATATCATATGATGAGTGATGTATTCAATTTACAAAGCAATAACTTAGTTTATGATATAGTTTATGCATCGTGTTCAATGATTAAATAATTGGTTATTATTGTAATGCGGGCGACTATAGAAACGATCCACTACATGATTTAAATTATTGTGACCACATGGTCTTCTCCTCGCCAAGGGTT
Organism: Pseudotsuga menziesii; assembly: GCA_001517045.1. NCBI lineage: Eukaryota > Viridiplantae > Streptophyta > Pinopsida > Pinales > Pinaceae > Pseudotsuga > Pseudotsuga menziesii. The sequence goes on along the minus strand of LPNX010982486.1, from coordinate 189,644 downwards.
GGAGATATAAGAATCATTGTAACCCTAACCCCTTTCATTTCTCCTCCATAGTTCACGCTAGCCCTTGAGGCTGCTCTGCTTGGTTTTCATGGCGACCGTAAGTTCTCCTCCGTTGCAGTTGTCCCGAGTCTTGGGTTAGTATTGCCTTTGTCTTCGATATTCGATTTTAAAGCCATTCTCAGTGACTGTGAGTTCTCACTCTACAAGTTTTGTTGAGTCTATCATTGCCCTTGGCTTGTTGTCTGCTCAAACTTCCTTTCGTCGTCCTTGTGGCTCACCGTTGCGTGAAGGTTTAGTCTTTACAGGCTGTTGGGTCTGTAATTGCAAATTTCGTTGGTGACAGTAATTCCACGAGACTGTTTGACGTTTCAAATCCACAGGTAAATTTCTTTTAGTGTTCATTTAAATTGTAGTAGGTGTTTTTGCTGTTACGATAGCATAAACAAATCTTAGGTTATTTATTTTCTGACCTTTGTATTTAAAACTCCTTGCAAGGGGCTCACGACTACGTACATCCATGGTGGAGGAAGTATGCAGACAATCTTCGAATGCCGTGGCTTGTGGCTTTATACGGGTAAGCCCTATGGTCAAAATGTTTGGTTTTACCCTACTTGTATCAGGGTGGTCATTTGGAGTAACCCAGAGTTGGAGAAGCTTTCTTAGGCTCGCCATAAATTATGCAATCTCTTTTACAGGTCGTTGTTGATTTACTAAGTGTCAAACCCTCGCTAATCGATGGGTAAACTCGGTCTTAAACTAATCAATGTAATTAGTTTTGTTTTAATGTTTAGCTTTACAACTTTTTAAAAGTTAAACTATAGTTCTCTTGTAAAGACAGTTCTATCTTCAAGCTTGTCTCGATTTATCGAAATGCTTATCATTATACTCGGTGTACTCATAGTTTTTACCCTTCTTGATTGTAAGTGAAGTTTTGTGCACTGTTTAAAGTACTCTGTAAAAGTTTATTATTAATGTTTTTAAGACTGATACATACAGTCATAGTTTAGTTATAAATCTTACTCGTTTTTGCTCGGAGTTACGAGCTAGGGTTTTTCCTGTGGAAACCCAAGTCTTAAAACAAATTATTCTAGTTAATTTTTAACAAATTCTATTACTTATTTAGTTTTGCTTTTAACTAGTGTTACAATGCGTTGTGGAAATTTCCAGTTTATAATAATTACCAATGTCTTTATGTTTGTCCTTAAAGGACTGTAAGTAATTTATAATAACCTAGATGTTTAATAGTTACATAATCCAATTAATTTGGATTATATCTTCGATGTATTGACATTTGTAATTGTAATATATATAAAGGTTTCAACCCTGTCATTTGCTTTTACAGATACACCCTGTTTGTAAAAATTAAAAGGAACAATTCTTTTTATAAGTATACATTATATATATGTTGTTCATTATTGTATTCTTGTTGTTTTTCCTATTGAAATAATAAAAGGGAGATGATAGAATAACTTAAATATTTTGAATAAGTTTGTTCTTAGTACCATAATTATTCTTTACATTTCTTTACTTAGTTAATAATATCTGTTAGTCTTAAATTACTATGATTAGTAATTAAATTATATATTTATTAGTTTATACCTTTATTGAATGAATATAAAGAAATAGTTTAGCTGTAACTTTTCTACTGCATAAGTAAGAGGTTAATGCATAGAATACAAAGAAAAAATATATATAACATGACACAGTTTATCATCCTACATAAATAACAAAATAATGCACTTTATTAAATACATCTTATTTATTTGAGTAACTTGTTACTATGATAAATCTGCTACCTGTAATGAGTTATGGCTATTTCTTTTCTAGCCTACTTACATCAACAAGTTGGTTAAACAGTAACAAGAATCAGACATGTTATTGTTCTTTACTGAAAATAACCTACAAACAAAAATAAAGTATTCTGATATTATGAAATATATAATACATCTATTCAATTCAGTCTTCTATCATATTCTTCATGCTAGAGTACGGTCTGGTTTATTCCAGATGAGGAGAAACACAGGTTAGGTTTATTTTCATCAATTACAGATTCAATATTCAAATAACTAAAGGGTTACTAGCTCTATCAGTTCACTACAAAACATGTAATCATTCATCAATCATTCATTCTCAGATATAAACTTTTTAGCACAGTAAATAAAAGACTGTAGAACCTGTTTAAAGCTGGATGAAAAAAGCATTAGGAGGCCGTTCCTCCCTACCAACTCCTGGAGAGCGCTCAAACAACGTCTTCTCAGGACCCCCGAGCCTGTTCCTAGTCTCCTTGGCTGAGAACTAGTGGAGCAAGAAACAAAATACTAGTCCAATGACTCAATACTAACTCTGCACTCAGCAGCAAGATCCTTTAGCTGAATAGTTGTATTAGATCACTTTCTACAGTTTACCCCTCAAACACCTTCCACAAATTCCCTTCCCAATGAAATCCTTTGAAGTACATTCACTTGAATGATTCTCCTCTTGGAATGAGCAGCCTCAACTCTCTTCAATGGGTATTTTTATTAAGATTGCCTAGGTCTTTTTGGTTAGTTGTCATTAATTGAGCCACCTGATCTGATCCGACTTTCTTGGGGGATCATGACCCCAAATGTAGGGAGGTTGCCACCTGCAACATTGGAAGTGTTTGAGGATGCTGCCACTTGTCTATTTGCTCTCCACCTAGTCTCCTGCACCAACTTGACCAGTAACACTCTTTTTAACAGCTCTCCCAAGCTGTTGTCTCCACTTTTTATTTATTTATAATTAAAATATTCAGAATTACATTCAATATCCTTGACTCTGCTGAGTCATCATTTACAACTTAGCATAAAATTTAACATAATGTCTTGGAATAAAATCAAATAATATAATATTATTTTTCAAAATTGGGGCATGTGACAGAGAACCATTTAGAAGTCCATAATCCCATCTTCCTCTGTATATTTCTAATAAGCCATCTCCAATCAGTTCTTTTATAGTTATTAGGCTTAAGATAAAAACCTAGGTAGTTTACACCTTCATCAATTTGATTCATCTTGAGAGGAAAAAATAGGGATATTTGTCCTTTTAGAACCAAATCATGAAAACTATAAGATAAACTAGACTTATGTGAGATGAGTGTCATACCTGAAGCACCACAAAAATGTATTGACTGTGTTCAGTATGTGTTTCCATTTAGAAAGTGAACCATCCCCCAAAATCAAGACATCGTTGACAAATAAGATATGGGTCAAAGAAAGAGAGCCAGCCACTTTAATCCCCTTTATCAGTCGATTATCCTTAGCCTTTAAGAAAAGTCTACTCAACCCTTCAATAACTAGAATAAATAGGTAAGGAGATAGCATAAATCCTTGTTTGATCCCTCTGGATCCCTTGAAATAGGATGAAGGAGAACCATTGACTAAAATAGTGAATCTTGCAAAAGTAATGCAAGACATGACCCAATATGTGATCTCCAGTGACAGACCGACCTATAAGAGGATGAGACATAGAAAATACCAATCAATCTTATCATAGGCCTTCTCCAAATCCGTTTTTAGGATATAAGCACCTAATTTCTTCAATTTCACGGAGTGAATACTTTCATGTACAATCCCCACTGCATCCATAATCTGTTGGTTAGGTAAAAACAAAATTGTCCAGCTGATATATGTTTACCCAGGAGGGGTTTCATCCTCTCACCGATGATTTCCATGATGATCTTGTAAAGTAAATTACAAAGGGAAATAGGACGGTAACCATTGAAATATGTCGACTTATCCTTTTTTCGGATAAGAGTGACATAGGTAGAGTTTACATTTTATGGAATCATACCTTCTCTTATGTTATCCTCAGCTACCTCAACTATGTATTGTCCCACTAAATAAAATAAAATGTAGATAGAATTCCATCTTCCACCCGTCCGGTCCTAGACTCTTGTCCTTTGAGAATCCTTTCAATACCTCCAATACCTCTTGCATTGAAATATCTTTGCCAATTGCTAGACAATCAGACATGTCAAAGAAATGAGGGATTTTTTGATGGTTTTCAATAGGTCAATAGTATTCATGGAATGCTTGTCAAAATACAGTTATTGAAAAAAAGATTTAGCTGTCGATTTAATAGACATATTTCCATGAACCACCACGTCCCCCACCCCTTTGGCCTCCTAGATGGCATTATTGAGTCTTGTTTTATTGGAGAAACCATGGAAAAACTTCGAATTGTTATCACCAGCTTGAATCCAGATAGCCCGTTTTTTTTGTCTAAGGGTCTCTTCTTTATGAGTCACTAACTGTTGTTTTAGATTCACAAGATTAACATGATGCCTCTTACTTTCCTCCAAGAAAAAATGCTCGTCAACTTCCTCATCCAAGAACTGGATAGCAGCCTCAATCTCAATTATGGACCTATTAAGTTCCTTCTTCTTTTCTTTTTCCCGATGAATCAATTCCAATTTTAAGCTTGTGAGTTTGTAAACCAAACTTTGAATTGGATTCAAATGGCCTGGAACATCTGATGAGAGACAAGTCAATTTTTCCTTCACCATAGCATTGGAATATTCAACCTTAAGCCAAGTAGGATTGAACTTAAAAGCGTAATGTGAAAATATTTTATCAAAACCCAAAGGAAAAACCATGACTTTATGGTTAGAGGCACCCGTAGAATGATACCATGAATGATATCTGCCCAACCTGTCAGACATAGTTTTAACCATGAAAAATCTATCCAGCCTCTTGGATATGCCACCTCCCCTACATCTACCATTCGACGAGGATGGGACCAGAACAGAAGAAGTGACATCAATCAAATTGACCTCTTCAAATAATGTCCCAAAAAACTTAGAAAGTGGATCATAAATGTGTCTAACCCCCCATACCTCGTCAGGAGATAAAGTGAAATTAAAATCACCAACAACTATAAAATCAGGATAAGACAATAAACCCAAAATCTTTATCTGGTCCCAAAACTTCTTTATGTGGTTATAGGGTCCATATATATTAAATATACGAAAAGGAGAGCCCAACTCTTTAATCCTTCCAACCAGTAGTATTCCTACACAGGTAGAAAAGTCTTTCAAGCCACTAGGGGATTCCAGGCTACCGGATCCCCCCTCGAGAGACCAACTGCATCACATGCATTGACCCTCCATCGAGGCTTCACTTTAAAAAAATAATCACAAACAACATGAGCCGAAGTCATAGTCTCCTGAATCAGCACAATACCGGAATTAGCAAGTTGTAATAACCATTTCAAGAAGATCTTCTTGGGTCGTTGTCAATCCCTTTGATGTTGAAAGAGATAATATTCATTCTATCACATCTAGAAGGGTTGCATCTTCTATAAGGGACCGAGTAGTTATTAAAGAACCATAAGTAGGAGAAAACGTTAACGCCCATTTGTAAAGGGACCAGACGCTTGAATTCACAAAAGGAGCATCATAGTTAATGTGAGTGTTGAGTTACCAATCTCTTTTCCTTTCTTTGGTTTACGAGTCTTTCTAATGGAAACATCGGCACTCCTAATCAAAGAGATAGGAAATATGTCTGGAAAAGAAAAGTCTTCTGAAGAAAACATAGACAAAGTCTTAACCATACAAGGGAGAGATGAAGAATGATCACCATCTAAAACACCAGGAAATTCTAGGCTCAGGGAGGATATAGGAATAGCACCCAAGACAAGTAGGTGAGAGGGAATAGTTGGGTTAATTTCCAAGCCCTTAAACAAAGGAGTTCCCGAAATCAAAGAAGAAAATAAATTAATATCCAAGACATGCGAATGTGAGGGGAGAGGAGGGGGGAAATCCATGCTCTTAAACAAAGGGGCCTCAGTACACACAACTTTAGAATAAGTAATAGTTGGTTTCGAGTCTCTAAGTTCCTCGCACGAAGGCCCTCCCACAGGAGCTACAAAATCCTCGAAAACATAATCCTCCCTACAAATGCCGTCCCCATTCCTTGAACCAAGAAAAAACTCTACTCCCTCAATATCCAATACAGTCATATATTTAAGATTATCTACTACAGGAATAAACTTCAACAATAAGGGAACAAATTGCACAAACTTACCGATGAATTAGAGAGAAGACTCCTGATCCAAAGGAAGAGGAAAGTTAATATCTTTGTCCATCCCCACTAAGACCTTCCTAAGAGCGTCAATCTCACCAGACTAATCATTGGAGATCGAGGAGCCTAGAGGAAAAAAATTATTTCGAGTGACCAATTTGCTAACACTAGTTTCAGTAGAAAGGGACATTCCTGTAATCCAATCTTTAAATAAAATATCCCCCCTCCCAAACAACCTCAAGATCATACGGTAACCGCTCAACCATATAAAGCTCCATCAAAACCCTAGGTGATACTCGTTCGAACCCTAACAGGGGTCTACCTCCTTCAAAATGAATTTGCAGATCGAGTTCGCAATCCCCATGAAACTCTTCAAATTCCAACAATGAAGAGGAAAATATAGTAGCATGACCCAAAGATAGCGTTTTGCCAATTTCTCACGATCATGATCAAATTCCACCTGTCAGTGGCTCAGCACCAAGGAACCCTGACCAATAACCCAAAAAATTCCTCGATGAACTTCCTGTCCTCTTCATATAAGAATTGAAAAATAATCTAGCCATTCACCAGCAACAAACCCATAGAATTTTTTTAATGAGAGGTTTCCATTTTTCTCTCATCCAAGAGAGGATTTCCAATCTACTCATTTTAATGTACTCAAACTTGCCAACCAAAACCCTCTGGAACAAGGCCATAACCATTTATAATGTGACGTCCTTACCTAAAACACACACCAACCTGTCACTCTTCAGCTTTTCAAAATATATTTTCATGTTCCATTGATAACCGATTGCACCAAAAACCCTAACAGAAACCACATCTCTAGCATGAGATGAGTTAGGGTTTTTCTTAAAACCCTTTCCAATGTCTGAAGGATTAGTTCCAGTTGCCTTTTCATTGGTAAAATCATCAATTTTCTCATAAGTAGAAACAATCCTAGACAAATTATCCACAATCAGGTTGTAAATAGAATCCCCACATGCCTTATACTCTGTACCCGTAGAAACATCCTTAGTGGGGTTAACTGGAAAAGACAGGTTCAGAACATGTTTAATGTAACACACCTTTTCTTTCGAGTTAGAGCAGACACCAGAGCATTTGATTACATAACGTGCCATGTTAATACTTCCTCTTGACAAAACAGGAAAATTCAAACTTGCCATAAAACCACGAGGCTGGCCCGAAAAAAACCTAAGCCTCCACCCGTGAAAAAGACAAAAAAATCGTCAACTGACAGGTGCAGATATTCTGGTTCCCTTTGAAAAGCAGACATGATAAATGAGTAGTTCCCACTTTTTATATTGGTTGGTATTGGGTTTATTTTAGTGACAAACTTGCCTCCAAACCTTTATCTGTGCTTTTCTCCATGTCCCCCAAAACCCCCCAACAACAGGCCGATAATGCACACAAAACCACATAAACAGAAAAAATACACCCCAACACAGTCAAATACCTCATACCCATACCATCAGAGCAACAAAACCACAAAAGGACCTACGGTGTCCATGAAAACTATCAACCTAGGGTCCATGCCCAAACCCTCCTGTTGGGAATCCAGTGTGACTAAGAATTCATGCAAAGAACATAAGTTTTCATCTTTTAAAATTTAACTTATTTTTTTGGTAGTTTGTGGTGTATTAGCAAGGGTTATATGAAGGGAATTTTATCTCTTTACATACAATTGCCCAATGAGATGTCATTGTTGTTATGGCCTTGTTATGGTTATTGTGTGTAATGGATGCTAAACCTGATAGGGTACATGCTCGCAATGTGATCATTTTGCATCAAATAACAACAATATGGAAATTGTTAATATCCATGCCTTTAAATTTATAAATTTAAGTTTAATGAACATTTGATAGTTTGTCAATGCTCCACAAACATGTAATTATAGTTGTAAGAAACACAAACTTTATATGAAAAGACACTTTAATAACAAGTACTATATGTATATAATAATAAAGTGTTGGAATTTGTTGTTTAACACTTAATTTTATGTCATAGTTTTTTAAAATAATATTTATAATAATTATATATGCGTATTTTATAAATTATGAATTTAATATAATATAAGGTAAAAATATATTTTTTACAATAAACAAATTATTTTTAATCTTGGTCTTGGTTTACACAAACTTAAAATTACATTTAAAAAATAGTTAAAATAGGAAGAAAAAAAATTAGAAAAGCTAAATGACATAGAGTATATTGGATACACAACTCTAATTTAAACTTTTTATTTTATATAATAAATTTTCAATCATTTAAATATAATTATTTAAAAAATAAAATAAAATATTAAATTATAAATGTTTTGTTTAAATTAAATATTAACGCATAATTTAATAGTTTTTTATTTAAATTAAGTGAAAAAAAGTTTTGTTTTGTTTTGTTTTGTTTTTTTTTATGTTGAATATACAATGACATACATGAAGTTATGGTGGTGTACATGAACAAGTAAGTACATGTTTCATAAGGTTATGGTAGTGTACATGAAGAAGGAAGTACATATTTCATAAAGTTACTTTGGTGTATATGAAGAAGGAAGTACATATTTTAAAAAGAGTCTGGCATTTGTTAAGGACTATGGCATACATAAAGTTATGGTGATGTAGATGAAGAAGGAAGTACATATTTTAAAAAGAGTTACTACATTTGACAAGGACTAGGTGAATTTTGTTGGTTTTTAACTTTGAAAAGATGTTGAAATTTATTTTTGATAAGAGGTGTTTTTATTTTTATTTTTTAACTTTCAAAAGCTGTTGAAATTTATATTTTGATAAGATAAAATGAAATGAAATGTGTCATTTTTATTTAAAAAAATTATGTCAAAGGCGGGGTTCATATTTGAGTCTTCAATGTTTCGAATATTAATATGTCCATCTTACATTAAGAGAGTCATTGAAATATTAACATTTTATAGAGGGAGAATCATTGAATTTTGGAATAGGGATGGAAATAATTTGTTTGATATGTAGTAATGAATTACACATATAAAAAATAAAGAGGACAACATTTTGTTTTATATAGGGCAACAAATTCCATATATAAAGAATAAAGATGATAGTAGATGGAAATAAATATTTTGAAACATATTCAATTTTCACCATTGTGACAACATGAAGATAACATCAAAGTGTAGTTGTTCAATCCAAATTTCAAACACTTCAAAACGATAGTGGATAGTTTTCATGTATGGTAAATAATGATCATCAAAAACATCATTGTTCTACACAAATTTCATGCATTTTGGGATTCTCCTTTTTAGGTCTTTCCAAGAAAACCTCCTTCATCTAATTTTCATCTTGTAATCGGATGGTTGAGGTTGTATCAACGGTCATCCTTCATGGACGTTGCATTCATTTAAATATTCTATATGTTAATTAATCCGTGATTTCTAGGTATTTCTAAGTTTGTTTCAATTTCAGGAGGGGTGGTACTATATTAATAGGAGTCTTCTCCATTTGATTACAACCATTAAAATTCCAACAAGAATTTTTAAGTGGCATTTTACCTTTGTTATGATTGGTTTCTAAGGTAAACTAAAGAGGGCATAGGTAATTTTGGGTGGCCATGACTTTCATTCTTTATACCATTCATGGGGAGAAAAGAAAAGGTTGTTGAGGTAAAGAAGTATTCATGGAGAGAGAGAGAGAGAGAGAGAGAGAGAGAGAGAGAGAGAGAGAGATCGAGATCTTTAGTAGAAGAAAAAAGAAAAGTTGAATGAAAGAAGGAAAAGAGAGGCCACTAGAGGAGGGAATATAGCCATGAAGAGGGACCAAAATATTTTAGTTTGTAAATCTCGTATGGGACCAAAGGCTTGTTGAAAATTCATTCTATTATAGTGGAAGCCCTCAAGGAATTACAGTTGTAATTTAAAAACTATGATATTTAATATAAATTATTGTGAATTTGTAATGGCTTATTTTGTGTGTATGATGTTTGCATGATTTTTTAATTTGTGCCTTAGCTTTGAGTTTTAATCCAAAATTGTAGCTTTGTTGTGTGTTTTATTTGTAATACTTATAGGGTTGCATAAAGTTGGGTATAAAAAAAACCTTTTATGCTAAAAGAGAGCAATTCAAGTGGAGGAGAGTGCTCACTAGGATTGTTTGAAGAGAACTTACAATTTCAACAAATACATCTGTTGAGTAGAATTGTAAGAAAGTAGAAATTTATGTAGAAGCAACATAATGGTGAAAAGAAGTTGAGTAGGCATGCAGAGAGGTAGAAGAAAACATCGAGGTGTTGCATATGATTTAACCTATACACTAAGAACTATTAAAACTATACATGAAACCACAAAAAAAACCCATAGAAGAGGAATTGCAAGATAGGATCACGATGTGAGAGATGAAGAATTGAAAGCTCAAAACCCAAAATCCATCACTCTTTTTGTATGACGAAATTTGCAGAACACGGACGTTTCGTACCATAAACAATTGAAAGATACTAGACCATAGAATTTTAAGATATAGACAAATTGGAACATACCAAGCCATGTGCCAATGCTAACCAAAGAGAAATGAATTTTCTGCACCGCCATTGACGTCATTGTTTGGACCATTTTTTTCATAATTGTTATTATTTTAAGTAGATAGTTTGCAATTTTCATGATCTCTATTAATAACTTAATAATCACTTAATAATCACATTGGTCTATATATCTTGGATCTAGAGATCACACACTTTGAATTTGGGCGACCTGGATCCATTAAGTGGCAGCTAGTCTCACAAAAATTGAACAAGTGGAGAAATTAAATAATTGTCTTAGATGGCCATGAACTGAACTATGATATGGTTCATAGTGAAACCACAACTTTTCCCTCATGATTGAGGTTACATGCCTTAAATTTGACACTTGGTTCCTTCACTCAAGATGCATGCCTTAAACGTGGCATGGTTTTCATGTGCTTGTGGTTTCCTTCGCTCAAGATACACATGTTAAAGGAGGTTTCGTTGACTCTGGATGCATGCCTTAAAATTAGCATGGTAGGAAAGTGGCATATGCTCACTCAAAGACAACAACTGCCCCATTCCAAGATGTATCTCTTAATTGGATGGAAAGGATTTGTTTGCATTAGTCACAGAAGGAAACACAACATCTAGATATATTCGCCCAACTTCTCTTCCACTGATCTCCTACTTCATTAAAAACCAGTTTTTTCTACTTTATTTCATAGTATATAAATCACATAATACCCACTTTCAGTTTATGTCATTGGTCATTCTATCATACTTCATGCATTGAACAAAGTAACAACCCTTGAAGAATAAATTAGTTTACTAGTAGTCCACACTTGGTTCGTTCCTTGCCTACACTTTCCCACACCTTGGAGCTACTAGGGACAGTAGTAGCTATCACCAAATGGAAGTGAGCTATATGGTATCAATTGCATTGTCGACTCCCATTAATTTTAATTGAAGTGGAAGTCCAAAAATATATGAATTTCTAAAATTGGTTGAATTGGTTCCTTAGTATTGGGTAGGCAGTCCATGTCGAGGATTTTAAGGGTCCAAAATGCTCATCACCAACGAGAGAATATTTCTCAAAATGAGGCTCATTTCCAGTGGTTGTACCCTCTAAAATGCAGCTTTTGATGTTTGAATTTGTACATTTTCCTCTAAAATGAAACTTTTGATGTTTGAAATTGTACATTTCGCTCTAAAATGTCACCTTTTTAACAGAAACAGGAAAACTTTTCATTACAAAAAAAACTTTTGAATTGTCTGTTATCAGCATACACCATGTCTGAAAAGGCTGTGTTTGGAAATTTGTGAGATTTACAAAAATAAAATAAAATTTCCTATAGTTTGTCATACTTGAGGAGGGATATACCGTGATGAATTGAAGATTAAGAAAAATACAAAAATAAAGAATTACACAAAAATAAAAGACCAGGCCTACTTATTTTTCTTGCATTTCATGCCTAGAGATGGCTTTGAGACCGATACTTCTTCCATAGGTTGCACTCTGAAATCAATTGGTTGGAAATGGTTGCTTTGAGACAAATTAATTGCCTTCGCCAATTCCTATGTTAGCCTGTCCATTTTCCCCATGAGTTCATGAATGTCCCTTTCCAAATCATCTATTTGCGAGTCTTGATAAGTGAGTCGGTGAATAACATAGCCAATGTCAGTGGATATTTCTTTGTTTTTCTTGAGACCTCCATAAATAGCCTCATACACCCTCCGCAAATGTAGCTTAAAATCCTCGATACCGTCCTTAAGACCATGAAATCCTGCAGACAAAACTCTCTCATTTTCTCGCTCTAAATCCATCTCAGAAACATCTAGTGACAACAAACGGAGGGGGGTGTCCAACTCGGAAGAAACCAGAGTAGTAAACTCTGCACTGAGATGGGCTTTGTTTTCGTCTTGGTTATGAAGCCTCTGTTCACCACTCGATAAGGTAATGAAGTTTGCGTCCATGTCACATGTGAGAATGATGAAGACGGAGGACACATCTAGATACAAAGTTACATCGTCATAAAATCCCTTACCTGATATCACGTAAAAAGATGCATTGGTCCAACCACATGTCCTACAACATCTGCGAGGGAGGTAACGAGGGAAAGAAGGGTAAAGGAAGGGTACTGCAAGAAATACCAAGGCCTTAGCCTCCCTAAGAAAAGAGTCAAGGAATGACTTGGTACTTGATTTCACCATTGGTGAAGTAAACAAAACCTGGCTCCAAGGTGGCTCCTTTGTTTGCAAGGAAATCAACTTCCCCATTATTATCCCAAAGAATGTGAAGAAAGTGGCTTTAATTTTGGAAGAGAGGAGGATGGTCATTTGATATATTCTTTTGCATATGATTTTTTCCCTTTTTTATAGCCAAACATCATATTCTGAATAACCTACGTTGAATCTCCAAGTATAACTATTTTTCTTATGCCTAACTTGATTATGAGTTCAATCCCAAGCATGAGTGTCGACCATTCTGCTTCGTTATTGGTTTTCTTCCCTAGTCCCCAAGCGAAGGTGTAAACTATATTTCCTCTGGGATAAAACAAATTCCTCCTGCACCTGCCTCCCCTTGGTTCCCCTTAGAAGCTCCATTAAAGAAGAGAGAATGAGTATTAAGGTTCTCCCCCCATTTCCAAAATTTGCTTTTATTGACTCTTTTGGATTCATGTGGAACAATTCTCAATTTTTATTTTTCCTCAGTATCAACGATCATAATAAATAATTGAAGTTAAAGAGAGATTTGGAATTCAGATAACTAATGTACAACATGACAGGTATGGGTGGTGATATGTCATAATTTATTATGCCTTAATAGCTAATATAGGTAAAACTCGACAAGGTGTCCCATCGCCAACTCGAACACATCCACCACCAACAATGCCATTTACACCATTGCTTATGCAACAACCTCCATCTCCACCTCAATCTCTGTCACATCCAATGCCTTCATTGCCTAGACATCAATATCCTCCTACACTGCTTGTTTTGTTTGCACTGTCACCTTAGGAGGGGATGTCTAGTGTACACATTTTCCCTTCAGTTGCATATCCTACACCACCACCCTTTTCACTTCAAACTTCTACCCATAAAACCTCTAGGTCTTCTACATTTTGTATTTATACTCGACAAACCTTCAAAGATATCAACTAACATTATACTCTTAATTGTCCATGTCTAGGATTCCAATGTTCAAGGAGCTTAGAGACTGTAACACAATGCCCGCACTTCATGATTCAATCCACCTCATATGTCCATGTTTGGGAAAAAACATGCTAGAACTTCAAGTGTGGGACTTTTTGAACTAGACCTATATTGCATGTTTTGAATCTATAAGCTTCTGCCAGACAATGCTGTAATGTTGGATCTTTTGCTCTGTGTTACTCGTTTATTCAACAAAGTTGCTAGAATTTAATAAAATATTATAGTTCATCTATATTTATCATAAATTATTCATTTAATTCCATGTTTCAATTTTTTTTCAATCCAGTGTGTACTTGCAAATAGAATATTAAGGAGTTTCCCCCAAAGCCTGAAAAATAATTTGGGCTCGATGTATGTCCTGGGTGATTTTCGCTGAACAATGAACCCCCTTGTTACTAAATCTTAGCTGAACATAGTGCTTGTAATTAAAAGTTTTCTCTCTTGGATATTAGTAGTGTGTTTTTATAAAGGATTTATTGTGAAATAGTTTATTTTTGGGATGTGAATCTATTTTCAAATTTGTGATCAAATATACTATCGAAATTGTTGTTATCCAAAGATATTGTTCAATGCTTCTCTTAGAGTTGTCATAGATATCACCATTAGTCTTTCTGGTGCTCCTATGTTAAGATAGTCACAATGCAGAAGTTTTAGAGAACAATCGCGTTCATGAAGGCCAACTATAATTTTATGGAGGGAAACCTAACGTTGAAATCAAGCATAAAGACAGATGTTTGAACTGGAATTTCTTTTCCAAACTCTTGAAGTAGATTGAAGTATTGTTCAAAGCAATGCTTTCTGGAGTACTAGCTTTGCAAAATTTGTTTTCTTGTTTCTCATCTAATTCTAAAATTAATAAATGTAGGCATTGACATGATTTGTAATAAGAAATTTGAATACCTGTATTAATTAATGATAAGGTGGTTGCATCTTTATGAAAGGTAACCTTTTTTTTTGAAAGAAATGCAACATTTTTTAGCCTGTTTTAGAGATGAAAATACATGCTTTTAATGAAACTCATACAAAATCATGGTGGTTGAAAATATTATCTGGTTTGGCTTAGTGGATGCCTCTAGAGGATACTTGAAGGTGAGATGGTTTGTCTCTCTTTGAGATTGATTCTATATGGTATCATAACATTTACATTATTATTATTATTATTTTTTGGCAAGATCTTGATATTTAATGAAAGATGAGTTACTTTGTACATTCATACATATTGAATCGGTTCCAAATAGGTTATTTTCTTATAATTAAATGAAGATTACCTAAAAATATTCAAGATACATGTACGCTGATTCAAAATCTCAGTATTGAATCCAAGTTGTACCAATTTATCTTTAGCAAAGTTGATAACGTATTAGTGTGCGAATCCAAGAACCATATGAATTTTCTCATCTCATTTTAATTTTGCACCCTCAATGCCAGAGTACTCATCTAAGGGTTCTACATTCCACTTACTAGATATAGTAAAACAAGTACATCAACTATGGTTTAGAGGTTGAGATTGTTAAGAGAGTTCATTAGGATACTTCTTGTTGGTTTGTATTAGACCTTCACGGGCTGAGCTATTTTGGAGTGTTTTTCATATCCATTTGGTTGGCATCCCAATCAAAGTGCTTTGATTGGTGGTTGGACCATAAAATTTCAAAGTGAATATCCCTTGTAGTGTGTTGGATATTCAATCTCTTATCTCAACATTTGGAAGTTAAAATAGATAGATATGCATAGTGCTACAAAAGGCCTAACTATGTTGGTAGGATGGATGATTGTTTTACCTTACCATAGACTTTTAAGAGAAGGTCTCGTGATTCACCTACACCATACATCCGCTTTTGCATCCTTGCCTTCATTTGTGATAAAATGCCAAAAGGGTAGACTACCTACACAGTACCTTGCTAATAAATTCCTTGACAACTTCTTAGAAGGCAACAATGGGATGTTGGAATGTGCTAACCTAATAGCAAATTGAATGTCATTTTCTGGTGCATTTTAGTTATAGATATGGATTGCAACAATTGTAATATTTAGTTTCCCAAATGGAAATGTCGTTGACAAATGTTTCTACCTTATATATGATATGATTTGAGTTTGTTTGGCATGATTTCCACTAAATTCCCACCAAAGTTACTTTATGTGATAGCTCTCAAGTCTCAAACTTTGGTTTTATGGAATTTGAGGCCTAAAAAATTGCTTATCTATTTAAACCATATGTCAAATGCTTATTTAATTGAGTTTTTAATACATGCTTTCAAACCTTGAGAAATATGGTAATATTGGGTAGATCCGGCTAATTTATAACCAAAATTAGCACAACTAATGTATGAAAGGAAGACTTTAATGCACTAATTTATAACTAAAATTAACAAAGGGAAGATTGTAATGCTTTTCATTATATTGTGTAAATTATTGAAACAATGAAATAAAGAGCAACATGTGCTCTAGCTTATTGAAAGAATGAAACAAAGAGAAATGTGTTCTCTAAACTTTCTAAGGAACTCTCACAAACTTATATATAATTAAAAATATAAGAATCACAAAAATAAAATATAGACATAAAGATATAGCTTTTTTTTACAACTACAAC
Source organism: Pseudotsuga menziesii (assembly GCA_001517045.1). NCBI lineage: Eukaryota > Viridiplantae > Streptophyta > Pinopsida > Pinales > Pinaceae > Pseudotsuga > Pseudotsuga menziesii. Next base: position 173,345 of record LPNX010982486.1, on the reverse strand, counting down.
ATAGTACTATTAAAAATACAAGAAATTGAATATAACTTATACGCATAAAACCATGAAATGTAGTTTTATCATTAATTGTCATTAAAATATTTTACATAAATAATATGATGCATAGGAATGCCAATGGAATATACAAAATAGAAAAAAATTATAGGTCTTCAATCAAGTGGATACATCAACAAAATACCTCTTAGGTGCATTTTAAAGTGTTTGGTGAATATCCTAAAGTTGGATCTATGTACATTGAATGTTCTACATATTACAACATGTGTGTGTCAAAAGAGAAGAGATTAAGGAAACCTTCTACGAAGAGGAGGTGAATTTAAATATCCATGCGAGGGGGTTGAGAGAAAATGATGCGTAGTAGGTCTTTGATTTGCTACTTGAGTTGGAAAAGGGTGATAATGTAGAAATCATCTATTGTGCATCCAAGTATGGAGAGTCCCTGGAGGTCATACCCATGATGACAAGAGTTTAATTAACACATTTCTTGTTTATGAATGTGTGGATGTAGGGGAAGGAAGAAGAAACCCTATTGTGGCTATAAGTCAAAAGGGAAACAACAATAAGAATGCTATAGAATTTAAATAAAGTTTTGAAGGAGAGGGAAATGATGGAAGTGTGGTAAGATAGGAAGAGGTTATATCCCATAGTGAGTTTGTACAAGATAAAAAAGGTTAGGATACCAACCATTTAAGGGTTGAAATATATGGAATCCATGGAAAAGTTGTATAGTTTAAGTGCACATTTGAAGGAGAAATGTTAAAAAGGGTTTAGTAACAATGGGTGAATACCCTACAACAATGGAGATGAGAATCTTGTAGTAGTAGAGAAGGAACATAGAAAGTTAATGTAATTGAAGATGAAACAATCTTGAAGGTTATGGAGGTTAGAAGGAAAAATACAAAAAACATAGCCTCAATCAATTTTCATCATGAAAGTGAAAACCTTTATGTTGAAGAGGAACATGTGTATGAGAGGAAGGTCCATAGGGACAATGAAGATGAGGATGATGGTGTTGCATATAAGCAACACAAACAATAGGAAAGAAGGACATCTTGAAATTTGCAATCACAACAACAAAAGTTGTGGAATAGAAAGAAGAGGAAGTTATTAGAGATCATTGTTTTATTTGCCCATTTATTTGTTTATAAATGTTCATGGATAAACCATAGCATTGAGGTTGCAAGAGAACAAACGGAAAATAACCATGATGGAGTGGCAAGACTTCTAAGTAGTGTAAGAAAAGAGGAATGTAAAGATGATGGTAGTGTGTTGAGTATAAAATCAACACTTGAAATGGAAAAAGTCCCATGTGTTGTTGCAGAGGTAAATGAACAAGATAACGAGCATGATAAATACATGCCAAAAGAATATGAGGATTATGTGGGGGAAATTGCAGCAACAAGAGGATATCATGTTTTATTTGCAAGTAGTTTATGTATTTCATATGTGCATATCTAAGGAAGAAGATCTTTCATTTGATATACAAGTTGATCCAGTTGTGCATGTCATTGATTTTCAAACTCAAGGAGGAAGATGTGATAGAAGAAACTATTTCCATTGCATGTAAGAAAGGAAGTTTGTGACAGGAACGCACTAAAGATATTATTGTTCTTAAGTGTATTGAGGAAGAAAAATGCCACCAATAAAAGGTGAAGTGGAAGATGACCTGTTTGAAAATTATGCCAGTGAGGGAGATGAAGAGAACAATGGGAGTAATTTTATTGTGTCTAGGAAGCACAAAGAGGAATTGGTGTTTGTTGTGTTGGTGGCCCAAGTGGAAAAGGGCACTACACTTTCCAATGTGAGTGGGATGATAAGAGATTTGGGGCATTGTGTTGAGTTGGATATGGAGCTATCTTGCTTCCCAATAAATCTTATTGCATTGAAGAAAAGATTGATAAGCCATGGGAAAATATCCAAAGAAAAAATGTAGAACCATTAGTGGGTCACACTATGGAGTTGGAGGAAGAAGTGAAAGAGGAACAATGTCAAAATCGCATGTGCATTGAGGTAGAAAATACAAAGTTTAAGAAGCACACCATGTCCACAACTCAAGATTGTTCTTTTATTTCTACCTAGAGAGTTTACCAATCCCCATTGGATGGTACTAAAGCCTTAACATGATTGTTTGTTTGGTGGTTGAGTTGTGGTTGACTCACCACAAAATATCTAACCTCTCATGGGTGTTTCCATCCAATGGGTCATCAATTTGTCTCTTATCGAACGATCACTTCCCATCTAACAATCAACACTTATCTGGTGTTTGTTTTGTATTGTGATCAAAAGGGGTTGTCAAGCCATAGTGCTGTGTGGGATGTTGGATCTTGTAGTTTTATCCAATGACACACATTCCCTCTCTAAATTTTTCATTGTATGAATGAAATGGATTCCCAACCCAACCGCCTTTGATCCATGTGATTGTTGAACAACCAAATTTATAGTGGTAAATTCACTTTTCTTGTGTCTTTAATATATTAATTTTGGTGGGTTGAAGGGCACCACGTAGTGGTGAGTAAGAGGAAAAGCCTCTTATTTTGTTAATGAGGTTATTGGATATTAACAGGGTCATTGAACTTTAATGGAAGGAGAGGGGAATAAGGTCTTAAGGAGGATATATTTTTTTATAGAGGAAAAAATAAGTAGAGGAGGGAGATTAGGAGATTAATGAAAGGGGACAATTCACAGAGGAAGGAAGGTTTCCATGAATCGAGAGGGAGGAGACAAAGAGAAATAAGGACACAAAAAAAATACATGGAGAAGAGTAAAGGAGAATAAGAAGGAGACAATGAGATCACCCAAGTGATTTTTCATATATGAATGTTGCCATCGGTAAACATGAAGATACTGTTTGGTGTTTTAGTGTAATGTTCCTATTTATTACTTTACATTACAAGTGATATTGATGTAGTTGTTTATTCATTGGAAAGAGTAGTGAAGTGTTTTACAATTCCAAATGCATAATGTATAAAATAAAATATATAATAATAATAATAATAATAAATTACCTAGTATTTAATTTTACATAGAAATTTAAAAATTAAAGCCAACATAAATCTTTTGGTAATTGCTATATTTTTTTTGTTTACTGGGTGAATCGGTAACTGGGCGGTTCTGGTACTTGTGTGACATGGGGTCCATTCTTGTCGGCTGCCACTATAACCCCAGGTGCGTCCACACATCCCGCAAGCATGGGGCACAGATAAGTTGGGGTGAGATTTGAACTTGACACCCCCTTTACAACATTCCTTTATTTACACGGCACTTGCTAGCCAGTCTACACCCCTGCGGGCAGTAATTGCTATATTCAAACTTGTCAATGCAAATTTAATATTTGATATACACCTTTAAAATATCATTATTTAAATTTGGTTTTGTTTCAATTAAATATATTGAGTAAGTTTGAATATTTTTTTCTCTTTACAATTCTTTTAAATGTTATCCTTCGTGGTGGAAAAACCCATAAAGTGGTTGGAAATATTCTCAAACTTAGAATTAAAAATACAACACATTGAATACTATGGGTGGAACCTTCCCTAGCTTCATTATTATAATTAATATTTATAATATGATATTTTCAAAATATGTTTACCATTTTTTATGAACCACCTTTACAAATATTTACTTCATAGACTTGGGTGAAAATGGATAAGAAAGAGAAAAACCACCAACCATTAAGATCCTACCAGCCCCCACTTTCATGATAACAATGCTTGCAAATAATTATTTTTAACATAGAAATGCATGCCTAGATATATCAATCAAAAGATGGAGAAAGAATAAAGGCAACGCATAAGAGGCCATCGCTAGCGCATAATAATGAAGAAAACAAAGAATAATGAATTAGCATGCATTGCACGATGAACAACTGGTAGAAGGGAGATAAAATCGAAAAATGCACAAAGGTATTGCATGGAAAAAGGAAGTGACAGCACATGGGAGTAATAAAGTTAGTACCAAATCCACAAGGAAAGATATTTTAAAACTAATAAAGACAATTTTGTTTTTGTAAATATAATGACATATTTGTACTTTATTAAATGGACAATATCCCAGAATAAGATTTGTTTGCAACTTATTTTGTTGTCACCTATTTGTCACAATTTTTCCTTTTGAAGTTGTGTGAAAGAATTTGATCCAGAAATGGCTTAGACCAAATATTTTCCTCAAATCCCATTGGCAATCGATGGGAGAAACCAATCCAAAAAAGAAAAGGGCCATGTTTAATTCATCATTAAGGGGATCCCTACTATCATGGTATAGAAAGTGTGCTAAATAGAACCTTTTAAACCCACTAATTACCCCTAGGTAACTCAAATAGATGTAGAGGAGAGGCATGATACATATTAGGAAAATAGTAGGAAAGAGGGCAAGGATCTTGAACCAGGGGAGGAGCGTCAAAGGGAAGGGTGACAAAGAAGGAGTAGAGGGCCGTCAAGAGAAATCAATGGCTAGAAGAGGGAAAATATCACATTGGAAGATATAGACTACATTGTGAGAAACACCTTATAATGTAATAAGTTATACCAAAGTTAATTCATGTAGAGCTACATTACTCTTTTTTGCTTAACAAAGAGCATCAATGTAAATAAAGCTCACGTGGGACAATGGTTCTGAGGGCATAGACGAGTATTTGGAAATGACACTTATGATTCAAATGTGTGTTGTGATGTATGAAGATAGATTGGGAATAGGTAAAGTCTTTCATGCAACTAGAGGAGTTCATGAGCTACGTCCCAACTCTTCCATGAAGAATGCACATGGATAGAACTAGTGAAGAAAACCTTAGCCTCCCACAAGAATGAACTTGCAACCATGAAATACTATGATCTCGATGCAAGATCAACGAGCTACGATACAATATTGCACAAAATGTTAGAGAATGAACACCAAGAACTACATTGAAACTTAATTAGAGTAAAAAAATATATTTTCATTAGCAAGGAAAAGGAGTGGGACAACCTGAAACCATTATATCTATTTCTAATTTGTTAAGTTTGCTCAAAACACATGGTAAAGAGCTTACATAGAGATCAAAAATAAATAAAAAATGCCAAAAGACTAAATAAACTTAGAAGATGAGCAAGAAAAAATTTAAAATAGAAAATTTTATAAATCCTTTTTTTCACCTGTATTGAATCATCGTAGAGAATTGACCATATCTTGGGAAAATATAAGCCCTTTTTTGTATGTAACGAAAGGTGTTCCTTACTCTGAATGACAAATTAGACACAATGGAGTGATTCAATCAACCAAGAAAGGATAAAGAACTATAGAAAACAAAATATCTTTCTACATGCAATGTCATGATTGGATTTCAATCAACAATGGGAGAAATATTTGTAGGAGCTTTGATAACACATTTATAAAACATGGTATATCAACAAGCATCAAACACTTGAGAACAAACACACACATAAATCAAAGATTAGTACACCAATGTTGACATGGTTAAATCTCTCAAAAAGGGAAGCAATCCATGACTCTTAGGCAATTAATTAATGCATAAAATAATTTACAAGAACGTATCTCATTTCAATCATCAATAAATGACACTCCATACTTTTTAAATAAAGATTATGAACTAATTAAGTGTAAAGTGTAATTAATATCAATGAGATGTTTAAAGGGTAAGATCACAATGTGTATATAAGAAACGATTGTGACCACCATATTACCAAAAGAACACTTAACCAAATATTACATTAAACAAACTTGAAGGTATGAACTGCGGCTTTGAACATGGAGCAATTTTTAGAGTATGTGATCAGGCGGATGTGGTATCAACCATAGTAGCATAATTCGGTCGTATTGGCGTTTTGTGTATGGAAATTTCGAATAAATTCGAATTCATCGAATATTCGATGTATGTGTAATAAGGATACAAGCTAATTTTGAAAATTGATTTTAAAAATCCAAATTTTAAGTATTCAAACACTCTAAAATAAGTACCTTTCAATTTCATACTTCCTAATTCAATTTTATAGAAATAAAAATATGCCAAAGAGAATAAATATGCAAATATAATAGCAACACTAGATTTATCCTTGAAAACCCCTAGAGAAAAAACGACGATCAATAATAGATCTATTATTGGGCCTTGGCCAAAGAAGGCCAAGCCCACCAGCGCATCTCTTGCTTACTTTGGCAAGTTACAAAGGAGACTTACAACCCTATAAATCTGGTTCTTTACATGCAAATACAACTAGTAAGAAACCATAGGCTTCCAAAACCATGTGCCCAAAACCATTTACATCCATGCTCATTCTTGATTCAAGGTCAACCCTAACACAATTTAAACATTAATTAATTAATTCCAAATGTAAATACTTATTTACTTTGTTCTTAAAATAATTAATAATTAAGAGTTTTCTCTCTTACACTAAGTGCATTATATTTTTGTTTTATTCAAGAGTAATTTTGGTTATATAAAACATGTTTAAAAAAAGAATGATTTTTTTTTAAGTTTAAAATTGAATGATTGATCTTTAATATTTCATTAAAAATATTGTATATGTTTAACTTTATATAAATGTTATACATTTTCTTGTATATTTAATTAAAAATATTTTTTTATATAAGAGGTCTACTTTCGTATTGAATTTTTTCGTTATGTATTTTTTCCGTATCGAATCGTATTCGTATCCGTATTCGTACTCGAATTATGCTACTACGAGTCAAACCACATCTCTTACAGTAGGAGTGGCTTTAGATCTGTATTCAGATCACCTTCAGATCGTGTCCTCGGCCTTTGTACTCAAGCGAACCACACCTCCAACGATCTGCAGGAAAAGAGCTTGAAGGCGCCAGCGATATGCTCAAGAAATATAGTCAAACAATTCCGTCAGCTTTTAGTAGTTCATCGTATTCCTTCTCAAACCAAGCTTCATTGTCAGTTTTCAGCATCCGATACGAGCAATTTTCACTAATCCATTGGAGAAGGAAAGGACACGAATCAACATTACATGAATGATGTTCAACCATGGTTAATTTTTATAACACATCACGATCCAATTTAATACTCGAGAGGAATGTTGCAATGTGACATATTCCTTCATGAATTTTGCAATGCTCACAATCAATGTCAGTCAACCAAACCCATTGTGACATAGCCCTTAAAGAGTGTAAACCATGTACATCATGCTCTTGAAGAATGTGGAAATGCAACATAATCATTAAAGGACCTAGAGATTTGACATAAGTTCATCAAGATGAATGCCACATGTGACATAACCATTGGACATAATAAATATTAAAATTAATGGTGAAACACTAATAAGCCTTAATGATTGTCGCATTGCCACATAACCACTAAGGAACATAAAAAAAATCAATTTGGCAATGTGACATATCCATGAAGGAATGTCCATGTCCTTAAAGAGTGTAAACCATGTACATCATGCTCTTGAAGAATGTGGAAATGCAACATAATCATTAAAGGACTAGAAATTTGACATAGGTTCATCAAGATGATTGCCACATGTGACATAACCATTGGACATAATAATGATTGAAATTAATGGTGAAACACTAATAATCCTTAATGACTATCGCATTGCCACATAACCACTTACGAACATAAACAAATTAATTTTCCAATGTGACATATCCATGAAGGAATGTTCATTCAACTTAGTTGTTAAGGAACATTACAATTCAACATAAGTGAACCACGATGATTGTCACAATACGAAGTAATGAGTGTGAAACATTACAATCGATTACACAAATTAAAATAACATTGTAATGCAATATAACCCTTGATGAATGCCACATTTACTCATAACCATTGGGGAACATAAAATTTAAATGTGGTAATGTGAAATAATCATGAAAGAATGTTCAATGCAACAAAACCCTTGCAAAATGTTGCAATTCATCATAACACTTAATGAAGACCGTAATACAACAAAACTATTGCAAAACATTACAACACGACATAACACTTGTTGAACAATATAATGGAACAAAACTAGTGAGGAAATTAGCCACAATACAACTTATATAACCATATTATATCTCAATGTAACATAACCCTTGATCAATGTTGTAATGCAACATAGCCATTCAATAATGTAGCAATACACCATAATTAAGCCAAATGTAACATATTCCTTAATGAAGTTTGAGCCTGTCATAATCAATGATAGTTGGCCAAAATCAATGTCACACATCCCTTCAAGAGTGTAAACCATGTACACCATGCTCTTGAAGAATGTCACAATGCAACATAACCATTAAAGAACTTATCAATTTGACATAAGTTCATCAAGATGAATGTCACATTGTGACATACCAATGATTGAAATTAATGGTGAAACATTGATAACCCTTAATGAATGTTGCATTACTACATATATAATAAGGAACGTAAAAATTGAATGTGGCAATGTGCAATAACCATGAATGAATGTTTAATGCAGCACAACCCTTGTAAAGTGTTGGAATGCATAATAACACTTGATGAATGTTGTAATCAACATAAGCTAACTAATATGATTACCATAACATGACATAACATGAATCATGTTCAACCATGGTTAGAATTTATAAAATATCATGATCCAACATAAAACTTGTGAGGAATGTTACAATGTGACATATTCCTTTATTTTGTGTTACTCACAATCAATAAAACTAATGTGACTATTCCTTTAAGAATGCAAACCATGTATGTCATGCTCTTGAAGAATGTCACAATGTAGCATAACCATTAAAGAACCTAGCAATTTGACATACGTTCATCAAGGTGAATGTCGCAATATTGTCCAGTAATGGTTACTAAACATATAATATAGCAAAAAAAATAAAATAACATTACATTGCAATATAACCCTTGATGAATGTCATCTTACCACATAACCATTGAGGAACATAAAAATTTGAATGTGACAATGTGACATAACCATAAATTAATGTTTAATACAAAAAACCATTGAAAAATGTGGCAATGTGTCATATCACTTTATGAACATCGTATTGGAACTAAACCCTCGCAAAACATTGCAATGTGATAACACTGGATGTCCGACATAATGGAACAAAACCATTAAGGAACATATCCACAATACAACATATATAACCATATTATATCTCAATGTAACATAATACTTAATAAATGTTGTAATGCAACATAGCCATTCAGGAATGTAGCAATACAACATAACTGAGCCAAGATAGTTTTTTCAATATGACATAAGTTAACCAACATGAATATTGCAATAGATATAACTATGTTATATCTCAATATGACATAAGCGGCGAGGAACAATACATATGATTTTTGTAATAAATATAACAATAATATAACTCAATACAAAATAACAATTCAATATAAGCCAACCAAGACTAATGTCACAATGTGATATAATGGTTGCTAAATATTACAATCCAATACAAAATTTAAATTAACATTGTAGTGCACTATAAAATTTGATGAATGTCACATTGCCACATAACCATTTAGGAAGATTAAAATTTGAATGTGGTGATGTGACATAACCATGAACGAGTGCTCAATGTAACGAAACCCTTGCAAAATGTCACAATATGTCATAACACTATACATCATACCACTTGATGAACATCATAATGCATCAAGAGCATTCATAAACATCTAGTCACAATGCAAGATATGTAATCATATTATATCCCAATGTAACATAACCCTTGTTGAATGTCATAATGCAACATAACCATTGAGGAACATAAAAAATTCACATAAGCCAACCAAGTTGCATGCTGAAATGTGATATAACCATTGAGAAATTTAGCAAGTCAATATAAAGGCATAATTCTATCATTATAAGCTAGCACATTGTTGGGACAAATTTTAAAGTATCTTGTTATGGTATATCTCATATCAATGCAACATAACCATTGAGGAACATAACAATTTGACATAAGTCAGCTAAGCTACCCAAGTTGAATGTCACAATATGATATAATGGTTGCAAAACATTACAATGAATTGCCACATAGCTATTAAGAAACATACAAATTTGAATGTGGTAATGCGGCAAAATCATGAAGGAATGTTCAATGCAACAAAACCCTTGCAAAATGTTGCAATGCACCATAAGACTTGATGAGCATCATAATACAACAAAACCCTTGCAAACTATTGCAATGTGACATAACACTTTGTAAATGTCATAATGTGACAAAATCATTTAGGAACATATACATAATATAGTCAATAATGATAGTCAAATAATCAAATATAATTAACAAAGTTCAAACCATCATTAACCATAATCGAACATGGCAAACCATAGTCAACCATTGCAAAACGTGGTAAGCGATAGTCAATCATAGCCAACCATGTTCAAACATAGGAAACCTTTTTCAACCATAGGAAACCATGTTCAACCGTTATAAACAATGTTTAACCATAGTCAACCATGTCCAACCACGATTAAACATGGTAAATGATGGTCAATCATAGTCAATCATGGTTGACAATAATGAACAATGACCAAGCAATGTAAAAAATATGATATAACCCTTAATGAGTATTGCAATATAACATGGCCATTAATGAAGGTAGAAAGTCAACATAAGTCAACCAATATAAATATCACATTATATATAACCATATTATAAACATGGTCAATCCTAGTCAACCATGTTCCACCATAATTAATCTTAGTCAAGCATGGTAAATGCTTGTTCCATACAAATGCATATTTTCATTTTAACTAAAACCTAACTCCTTTATGATTTCACAAACAATTGTTGAAACATGGTCAATCATAGTTAACCATGCTCCACCATAATTAATCATAGTCAAGCATGGCAAATGTTTATTCTATACAAATGCATATTTTCATTTTAACTAAAACCTAACTCTATGATTTCACAAACAATGGTCACATCACTCGTAATTAATTAACGTGACTCAAACAAAACCGACCATGTTTTAATGATCCTCAAACATAATCATCCATGGTGAAGCTATCATTAAGCATTGCCATACATAATAAACCCATAGTCAACCATATTCATAAATATATTAATTAACCACTCTCAAGCATCACCATCCATGCTTAACTATTCTCAAACATAAACATCGATGGTGGAACCATTGTTAAGCATTGTCAAACATAGTACACTCAACCATATTCATAATAACTAAACAAAATCATAATATGATAATATTTTTATATAGCCTAACTAAACCTAATAGTTAAAAATAGATTATTATTATCATTATTATAAATAATACTATATATATATATATATATATATATATATATATATGAAATAGATATTAGTGAATACAATAAAAGTAACCACTAACATGCTTGTGAGGGGCAGAGCAAGTGGTAAAATGAAATTGTTAAAATTGGTTGTAATTGAAAGGTTTTGTGTTCAAATACTCCAAATTTCCCTATTGAAAAGATGCAATAATATTATTAATGTAATTGTTGCTAATATAAAGATTTAGTCTATTTTATGAATAATTGAAATGTTGAACATTTAAAAAAAAAATTTGCTTGCAATATTAACTCATCTAAAAAATAAAATCAAGAAATTTCTTACCCTCCCTCATAAAATTTAAATCTATAATCTAATAAATAACCTATAATAATAATAAAAAAAAAAACACATATAAAATAGTGAAATGTAGAACTTAAAGGCATTCGTTCCAGGCACGCGATTCGAGCCTTTGCCGTGGAGTAATACTCACCGTCCCTCGCCATTGCCCTGTGTTTGGGCCAATGTTTTCTGTTGCTTACTGTATATTAATGTGCTACAAGTACCATTATTATTGCTTCTATACCACTACCCTCGACATCTATCCCTTGCTGTAGAACAGACGAAACAGTTGATCTTATCGATTGATCGCTTCCAGCCACTACAAACTGGACTCTGGTACGAGTTGAAGTAGCACCTCTCCCTGCCTTGGCTGCTGATTCTTCTTATAATGGCGCGCTGAGGTGTTATTTCAACCCCTATCTGAATCCAATAGGGTTGAGATTCGAGTAATTTGCTTCAAGTTGGAGAGCTGAGAGGTGGAACGCTCATAGGGTTTTATTTCTTCTTCTTAATTGTGCATTCAATTTGGATTTCAAATTTGTGGTGTTGATTCACAGTCATTTTATTACGATCTCTAACTTCATCTCCTCCGCAGACTTAATGTTGTTCGATTAACGCCTTTGTGGGGTTGGACTCCACTTGCAGGGTTTTAATTCCAGAAGAGATTTCTTCTTATATTGGACTGAATGTGGATTCCAGCGAAACGGCTGTGTGGTGAGAAGAATATTGCTAATTTCCATGGGAAACGATTCTGTGTAATATCAAACCCTTTTGCTTATTTTATTTTTACCTCTGTTTCTTTTATTAATTGTTATATAAAACTAGTTATTTGCTGGAGCCGAATTGAAACTCTTGGGACCTGTAGCTTTGGGGGTTTTGACTAAAAGCCATAAATGCCATGATAGTCAAATATCTATATGGGCTTATAAGTAACAGTATTTATTTCCTTTAATAGGAACTACCTATATTTGGGACTGGAGTGAGGTCGATCTTCTGGCCTCAGGTAGAGCTATACGGTTGAGAATGGTACTTAAACTAATTGTGATAGATTTCCATTGATTTGTATTTTTTGTTAAATGATAACTAAACTAATGTGTTTATGGGAGGTTTTTTATTATAGATGTTTACTGGAAGTTTTTTATAACTGGCATAAGTAAATTCATGAAGTATATAGTGCATGGTTGGGATATGCAATGTAGAGAGTTGTCCTTGAGGCTGAAACGTCTTGTAATCTCTCCTGCTTCATTAATGAGCTTCAATACTTTACCAATGGATGTTTTTCTTTTTGGAGGTTTTACCACATGAAAAACTGGTGTTAAATGGTATTATTCATTGTGTGTATTAATTTAATTTGTCTATAAAATATAACACTTCTGTGGACTCAAATCCATAGATCTATTTGAGACTAGCACGACCTCTTACAAATCCGTCTGTGGCTTTGATCCAGAGTTGAGAGAGACTCAACCCAGCACCATTTGTTGTGGCTTGGCTTTTGACCAGGTTCAATGTTTCACTACCAGATCTTCATAGTCAAACCACATCTCTTACAGTAGGCGTGGCTTCACTGTTAGATAAATTTTCGATTCTGAAAAAAATGCGGAATAAAACTCTAAAACAGAATCGAAATAGGAATACCGAATAGATCATACCTCCAGCCATTAATGCTACTTGACTTGCTGTAGAAGATTTCCCTGTTCCACACAAGTTTAGCTTACTGTACGGTACTTCCAAGCTCTGCTTACTCTTTCTTGATGGTGTAAGACTTAAGGGGATTGAGTTAGTGAGCTTGGGGACCAAACATGGGTTTAATAGCCAAGCTTCCATCAAGCTTTTGTTGGCTATGTGTCAACTGTTCCACAAATCTAGGTAGAGAACCCTAGATGGAGTAATGGACCACTCCAAAAGCTCCCAGCAAGAAAACAGTCTCCAAACTAGAAATCAGTTCGAGTGTGGTTGATAACCGAATGAACCGGCGGTAGTTTTGAGGAGTCGTGGAATGCAGGATGCGGATGCGGGAGCTTATATTCTCCCACTTGGTCCATACTTCCAAACTTAATATCTCATCTTAAAACCTATTGACAATCTATATTAAGTAATAGATACAAGAATCATGGCGATAAGTCCTCTTATGACAAGTATTACCTTCCATGTATTACTATGTATTTATTGCTATTTTAATTTATGTGGCAACAATTTCTTAATGAATAAACCTTATGTTTATTCTTGGTCCTCATAGATGAATTTTCTCAAATTAACTTAAGGTGCACATATGTATGAGAAAAAACAGCACAGTAATTAATAATTTTATTAAAAATAACATTGTCCATACAATGAGAAACTACATAATGGAACCAAGTCCCATATTCATTACATGATCCTTGAATTTAAACAGTGGCATGCCATTAGTCAAAGGATCAGTGATCATGAACTTAGTGTTGACGTGCTCAATGACCACTTTCTTTGCTTTAACATGTTCCCTAATGGCTAAATACTTAATGTCGATGTGTTTATTTCAACTCCCACTTTTGTTGTTTTTAGCCATAAAAACAGAAGCTGAATTGTCACAATACATTCTCAATAGCTTAGAAATAGAATCCATAATTCTAAGCCCAGAAATGAAACTCTTAAGCCATACACCATGTAAAGTAGCCTCAAAACAGGAGACGAACTCGGCTTCCATAGTGGAAGTGGCAATCAAGGTCTGCTTGGCACTCCTCCATGATATAGCTCCACCGGCCATCAGAAAATGTATCCTGATGTTGATTTGCGTGAATCAACACATCCAACAAAGTCAGAATCTGAGTAGCCAATCACTTCCAAATTGTCCGTCCGTCTATACATAAGCATGTAGTCTTTAGTTCCTTGAAGATACCTCATTACTTTCTTTGCAGCTCTCTAGTGGTCTATACCTGGATTACTCTGATATCGTCCCAACATTCCCACAACAAATGCAATGTCAGGTCTTGTGCAGACCTGAGCATACATTAGGCTTCCGACAGCAGAAGCATATGGGATGTTCTTCATTTGTTCCTTTTCAAGGTCGTTCTTCGGGCATTGGTTCAAATTGAACCTATCACCCTTCACAATGGGAGCTATACTTGGTGAACAATCCTTCATTCGAAATCTCTCTAAAATTTTATTAATACAGGTTTCCTGAGACAGACCTAAGAGGCCTTGAAATCTGTCTCTATGGATCTTAATGCCAATGACATAAGATGCCTCACCCATATCCTTCATATCGAAATTTTTAGAGAGGAATTGTTTCACTTCATGCAGCATACCCTTATCATTGGTTGCTAGTAAAATGTCATCCACATATAAAACAAGAAAACAAATTTTACTCCCACTAACTTTCAGATATATACATTGATCCATAATGTTTTCTTCAAAACCAAAAGAAGAAATTATATTATGGAATTTCAAATACCATTGGCGGGATGCTTGTTTTAAACCGTATAAGGATTTCTTGAGCTTGCAAACCAATTGCTCACCATCACTAGAGGGGAATCCTTCAGGTTGTTTCATGTAAACCTCCTCCTCTAGATTTCCATTTAGAAAAGCCGTTTTCACATCCATTTGATGCAACTCCAAGTCGAAATGGGCTACTAATGCCATAATAACGCGCAAGGAATCTTTCTTAGATACATGAGATAAAGTCTCTGTGTAGTCGATTCCTTCTTTCTGAGTGAATCCTTTAGCAACAAGTCTAGCCTTGTATCTCTCAATGTTGCCTAATGAGTCTTTCTTTGTCTTAAAGACCCATTTACATCCAATGGATTTTGCACCATTAGGAAACTCAACAAGATCCCAAACTTCGTTACTCTTTATAGAATTCATTTCTTCCTTCATGGCATCGTACCATAATTTCGATTCTTTGCAATTCATGGCTTGTGAAAAGGACTCGGGATCATTTTCGGCTCCAACGTTAAAGTCAGATTCTTGTAGATACACAACATAATCACCAGGAATTGCTGATCTCCTTGGTCTAGTAGATCTTCTTAATGTTGTATCACTATATTCTTGAGAAGTATGTGGTTCAACTGGTTGTTCAAAAAGTACTAGGAAACTCTTGAACTTCCTGATCTACTAGAATCCCGTTAGCAACTTGTGGAACTTCAACAATTGGTTGTTCAACACTAGTTTGTACTTGATGGGTGCTGTGAACAATAACCAATCTATCACTTGAGGTGGAAGGTTGAGATTCTGAATGATCCTTCTCGGAAACTATGTTCCTGGTTAGATCGCTCCCACTGATCAAGTCATTTTCAAGAAATTTTGCATTTCTTGATTCCACAATCCTAGTGCCGTGAGATGGACGATAAAATCTGTAACCTTTAGAACTTTCAGCATATCAAATGAAATACCCACTAATGGTCCTTGGGTCCAGCTTCTTTTCTTGTGGATTATATATTCTCACCTCAGACGGGCATCCCCAAACGCACATATGTCGCAAACTCGGTTTCCAACCTTTCAATATTTCAAATGGTATTTTAGGAATGGCCTTGGTTGGAACTCGGTTTAATATATACACTGTCGTCTTAAGTGCTTCAGTCCATAAGGATTTAGGAAGATTGGAGCTGCTAAGCATACTCCGCACCATGTCCAATAAAGTTCGGTTTCTTTTTTCTGCTACACCATTCTGGTTGGGTGAATTAGGCATAGTGTATTGGGAAACAATCCCATGCTCTTGAATAAATTTAGCGAATGGCCCAGGTGCTTGTCCATCTTCTGTGTATCTACCATAATATTCTCCACCTCTATCTGATCCCACGATCTTAATTTGCTTGCCGCATTGTTTCTCTACTTCAGCCTTAAATATATTAAAGGCATCTAATGCTTTGTTCTTATCATGAAGCATGTAGAGATACATATATCGTGAGTAATCATCTATAAAAGAGATGAAGTATCTCTGACCATGTGAGTCCATCTCTGGACTACATATATCAGTATGTATGATCTCTAATATGTCCGAACTCCTATTGGCACCTTTCTTTGACTTGTTGGTCTACTTTCCTTTTATGCAATCCACACAAGTCTCAAAATCAGTGAAATCCAGAGTTTTAAGTACTCCTTCATTTACCAATCTTTTAATTCTCTCTATGGAGATATGACCTAACCTCCGGTGCCATAATTTAGAGGAATCTTCATTAATAACACATCTTTTAGTGCCAGTGTGAACATGCATTGAATCATAAGTGACATTGTTTTGTAAATTAATGCAGTAAAGATCATCAGACAAAATACCATTCCCAACATAATCAGATTTATAAAATAAACTGACGGATGTTTCTGAAAAGTTAAAGGAATATCCAAAATGTACAAGTCTTGAAACTGAAATCAAGTTTCTAGAAAAACTTGGAACATAAAAGACCTTTTCTAATTCTACAACAAAGCCACTGCTTAAAGTTAAATAGCATGTTCCTATAGCTTCCACATGCGAGCCCATCTTGAGAATCTTGACATGATTCTAGAGATTATATGTGTGGCATAATCCAGAGGATATTTTCCTTATCCAAGGAAAATGTGTGGTCGAGATCCTGAAAAGGTTCAAGATGTTGGACTATAGCTACAATGATGGCATCGAACTTGAAGTTGTTGTGTGGTCCTACTTATAGTTGATGCCACAGTCTACAGGAAGATAAACAGTTTGTTGATGTACTTGGAAAACATGAGGCCAAATATATGCTTTGTAGAGAACACTTTGTGCCAGTATGGTTGCGGCAAAGCATGTGTTGAGGTATCTCAAGGGTATGATTATGTATGGCCTTAGATATGCAAAATTTTAGAGGATCTTCCTGTAGGGATATGTTGACTCCAATTGGGTTGGTAGTGCTACATATAGGATGAGAACTTCAGGGTGTTTCCTCATCTTGAGGTATGGAATGATTTCTTGGTGCAACAAGAAGAAGAAGAGTGCACCACTTAGTACAACCGAGGAAAAGTATATTGTATCTTGTTCAACAAGTTGTGAGTAGCGTTGAAGATTCAATATATTACGGCTAATGAGCATATAGTCGATGTCTTGACCAAGCCTCTGGAAAGAGTGAATTTTGAGAACATTAGGGACAAGCTTGGAGTTATGCAAATTGGTGTCCATCACAAGATGAAGTGATGAGTCCCTGTGGTCTTCTCATACACCATGAAAAAGGGTTGTCTCTATGGAAGATGTATGAGCTATGTGCCCAGTATGAAAAATGATTGGTCACTGCATAGGTGCACGCAATATGAAAAAGCACTGGTTACTGTACAAAACTCCTAGTCACATCTTCATGGGTAGATCCCAACATGATTGGTGACATCACCGAGGGTGGATCCTAGTTTGACTAGTCGTATCATCAAGGGAAGATCCCAATATGGTTGGTGGCATCCCTAGAAGGAATATCCTAGGAAGGTTGGTCATACTTTTGAATAGGAAGATCCCAAAGATTTGTGGTCATGCGTTCGTTTGCAGATGTTGTGGTCCTACATTCATTTGTAGACGTTGTATTCATGCATTTATTTGCAAACATTATGGTACCACATTCATTTATGGACGTTGTTGTCTAATATTCATTTGTAGACGTTGTGGTATGGAATTCATTTACAGATGTTGTGTCTTGAAATTTAGCTGCAGGAATTGTGGTATGGCATTCATTTGTAGATGTTGTGGTATGGCATTCATTTGCAGACATTGTGGTATGACATTCATTTTTCAGAAATTGTGGTCTTGCATTTATTTGTGGACGTTGTTGTCCTGCATTCATTTGCATACATTGTGGTATTGCATTCATTTGTGAACCTTATGGTATTTCATTCATTTGTGGACATTGTGGTCCTGCATTCATTTGTGGACGATGAGATTCCAACATTCTTTATTGTGTGGGTGATTCCACATTAATTTGTGGACGTTGTGTTGTGTTTGCATGTGTGGAATTGCAGGAAATGCTCAAGATGATCTGGACACTTTGCACTCTTTGCATCTAAGTACCCTATACTGAAAAAACCTATGTCATTTTACACTTAATGATCTTGTGTATTCATATGTGTCATGTTCATCAAGTGGGTTAACTAAGACAACCCTCTTTCTCTTTCAAAAAAACTAAATACTATCCTGCATAAACCCTCTGAATTTGCAACCCGGTTTTCCTTCATGAGTCATCTTAGAAATGCATGTTTGATCTTGTATATCCACTTGGAAGTCATCATTGGCTTCCCTTTGGGTCTCAAAACTCTCTCCCTACATCATTTCTCAAGATGGAATGATACTCTTTCATCATGATATACTTCCAAACTTGCTGGTTTGTTTCCTCCTTATCAGTGACGTAACTCATTATTGCTTTATAACATGATAACTTCTAAGTTCTTTTGTTCTCTCTCTGAAAGCATTATTGGGAGTTGCGTGACTTCTTGCATCCTGCAAGGATCATGAGGCAATTTTGTCTTCTTCATTATCACTACATCATATCTTGGAAAATCCATCAGTTATGTTTGCTCATCTTGATAGTAAGAAGAATGATCGTTGCACTAGAGGAACACTCATCCTTTGGATATTCTTATTTGGTACAATCTCCCTACACCATATTCTCAGGATAATGGAATATTGATTTCCATTTACTCGACCATTCACCTCTACACATATGACTTTAGGCCCAAGGATGAATGTCTACCTAGGTAAATATAAATCATGAATCTTTGTCTTCTTGTTCTCCATCACAAGAATAATCTCTGGATTCACTTCTGCGAATGCTTCCTCCATAGTATAGTCCTCCAATATCGGTGAGGATACTTGATCTAAGAATAAGTGGTCGTACTGGATGCATCTTCCCATAAGACCATGGGTAGGTATTGATGATGGACCATCATATCCAAAATCTTCACAATGGACCTATTATGTAACACATAACAAAAATGTCCACACAGTTTATCCAGTACTGATTTCAACAATTATGTTAGTCATCAAAACAATTCAAATCAAGCAAATAAAACTTATTACACAAAGTCTCAAATACTTATCTTTTTTGTTTTGTTGGCTCCCTCTTTATTTATGCCTCCCTGCAAAAATTATTGGAGTTTCTGGGAGATGATTCTACTTCATCGTCTGATCTAGCAGCCTTGATCAAGTTCCGAACTTCTTGGAACTTGGTGAAGTCTTCAACTTATGTATTCATGTCTTCTTGATATAATCATACATAGTACAAGGAGACATCCAAGGATGCCACAATCACCGATATTATTGTATCTAAATGTACTAGGCCCAATATCCTCTTTGGACCTAATATGAAATATTTTTTTTGGCATTCTTTCTATGTATACATATTCTACCAAATAGATTCATGTTGAAGATATGCAATACTTAGAAGTCCTCTTTACAATCTTCATAAATTATGTCTTCTTTTCTTCTGAGGTGGAAACTATTTGATATTAGTTGCATGTTGTATTTCTTTCCTTTTATTTTGAGGACACTTATATGCAAAGTGACCAATTGTAACACACTTCTAACATTTGATCTATGAAAGATCCTTCTTCTTTTGTTTTGGAGTCGATCTCCTATTTTCATTTTTCTCACCATTTATTAATTTTATTTTTCTTCTTAAAGCATTGGAAAGTATAGTGTTTAAGTTTTTGACACTTGTATCATCTTACTTTTGAAATATTCTTTTGATCATGAACTAGGTTTTATTCTTCTCTTGAATCTCTCTTCTTCTTAGACTTTCTTCTACTTCCTTTTCCTTTCTTCTGACCATGGGTTGGCATGTTCAAAGAAGCACCATTGTCCACTAACAAGACATCATTAATAACTGAAATAGTACCATTAAGAGCATAGAAAAAATAATATTGGAGTTCTTCTGCATTTTCAACATCATCCAACCTGTCTCCCATTCTGGACATCATTTTGACAAAATCTAAAAATCTGACCTAGAAACGCTAATAGGAGCTAGGTCAAAAACGAAGTTTGGAAAGGATGAAACTAGCCTCCATAGCTAGATGCACTCTCCTAAGGAAAGTTCAATGATACTAATATCGAACCCAATCTATGAATAGAAGGGATTGAAACTAGAATACCTAGTTCTTGACCCTGACAGTAATTAGGTCATTTAAAATGAAAATTTACCAAATTGAAATCCACTTCCATAGATAAGTGTGCCCTCCTAGGACGAGTTCTACTGATTCTCTTTTCAAGTCAATCTATGGAGAGAAGTATCCAATCTTGAATTCCCTATTTTACAAATTAGAGCACAAACAATCTTTGGCAATGACACCTATTCCGAGTTGCTTTGATACCATGTTAGATTTTATAACTTTAGCAGTATACCTTTATTCTCTTTCAAATTTTAATTCATAACTTATTTGATCCCACAATAATAGCATTATTCATTTGTATCAGAACATGAACAAGGATCACTGAAAGATAACCATTCATAAGAGACATAAATATTTTATCCTGGGAAACCAAAATGGGAGAAAAACCAACAAATTTTTCTCTAAAGAAAATCAATCCAATACAAGAACAATACCAATCATGAAGATTAATCCCTAGCATAAGAATGTTCTCTCCTTCCACAAGAAACCCGATAAAGATAGACACAATAAGATAACCCCAAAAATTAGCTTCACTTGATAGTCACTTGTCCTCAAGAAGTGTTCACCACTTAAGAGAGAGATAAGATTGCTTGAATGTGAAAATTAAGCGTGGAAGCACTTTATTTATATTCTTATTTTCACTAGAAGTTGACACAATTAGGTCAACTTATACTTTTATTTATTCTTTATTTATCTTTCATGCTGACTTGTTATTTTATCTTCTAGGGTCAATTTACCCCTTTTATTGAGGTAGTTGTGCTCTTCCTTGATTTCCACTCTCTTTGGTACTTATTCTATGGTTTGTCTTGACTTCATGGACATTTCTTCATCATGGAAAAGTTCTCCTTCCTTATTTTCCATCACATGTAGTCATATTCTTCCCAAGATCTCTAATGTTGGGTTGACCATACTTAAGAAATAATAGACACTTCTTAGATCCAATTTTCAAATTCAACATTATATTAGACTTTGTCTAATATGCAAAAAGATAAGATCTCATTTTAACCTAGACTAGTCATTTCACTCTATTAAGAATAGATCACTCCTGCTACAAAGAACTCCCACACAATCAGTACACAATGTGACCTCTAGCCTCAATCCAATCACACATGAGTATCCCTAGTCTAAGAATCCAATCCCTCTACTCATATATTCAACACATGAATAATTAGTCCACATTACTAATAAGGGCTACAAAGGGTCCATTCTCTCTGCAAGTTGGGGACCTCTAAGAGAATGATCTGCAAAATATTTTCCTAGTGCTGGAACTCATGAGAACATAAAAAATAGACCCCCCCTAAATTTATTCTAAATTATACAACAATTCCTAGGGATGCATTTTCTTAAAATTAATTCATCTTCAAAACAATTTACCAAAGAAAAATGTACTTGAATGCTTATGTGCTAATCAGGCTTACCTTGACTGAAAATTATTGAATGTTGAAAGAGATACTTAGTCTCTACTTTTCCTTAAAATAACATAAATAGTATAACTCATTCAAGTATTTTAACAAATACATGGAAATAAACCCCAAGCTTCAACCACACATGAGGGGAAAAAAACATATCTATGTTATTTTCCCGAGAATTTAATCAACAACTTCCTTAGTAATTTTCACTATACATAAGCTAAATTGAATATTTCTCATTCGCATAAACATAATAGATGAATTGAAGATTTAATTAATTAATCAATGGATTCCTTAACCAATTTTAGTATACATATGTTGAATTGAAGATTTATCAATCACATAAACATAATAACATTCATTCAAAGGTTTTAACAAAACGTTGGCACACAAACTTCAAGTTACAATTATACAGGGGAAAATCATAACCGAATTAACAATCACACAAGCCAATTGCTAATTCTTTCTAAATTGTCCTCAAATGAGCATTGCATTTTCCACTTAGGGATTTTTTCAGACACTTGACAAACATCCTTTGAATTTTTATATGAAATTAAACTAATTGTCCAATTTGTTTCTAAATGAGATGGAATGTTGAACTAGTTAAATTAATCGTAAAGTAACTACAAACAATATCTCACTTCCATAGTGATGCTTACTCCCAAGGCCCCTTTCTTTTTCTTTGGGCTTGCTACAACAACCCTATTTCTACATCTATTTGTTAAATTCCAAAATATTCTCTATTAGCATATTCAAGGCCATATTTCTCCTTTATCTAATAGATAATTTAAAGTATACATGACATAATTCTCATGTCAACACTAAGGTCAATACCATTCAAAATCATATACAAAATTGTATTCATAAAATCCTAAATTAACCAAAAGAACTACATCATAATGTATTTCTTAAGGAACTGCATTATACTTGATAGAAATGCAATTCTAGGAGTTTCAATATTGTTATAGCCATAAACTCCTTTCCTTAGCCAATATTCATGGTGCCAATCGATTTCCTCCAAGCCATGCTGATGAAAAACTTATTTCGTTGAGAACCCCAAGTTGTGTGGGCTCATAGAGAGGTTATTAATGTATAATATATTCTATGTGTATATTTACATCCATTGACAAGAAATCCATATTGAGTGTTCCCATGAATATGGGTAACACTTTTTGGCAAGAGAACATCGTGGAGGGTAGAAACAAGGAGCTCGATCGAGCTTTAAAAAGCTCAATCAAGGGATAAATAAAGCACTCAATCGAGCTCTATTGCTCAATCGAGGGTTTCAGAAAACCCTTAATCGAGCAATTAAGCTCAATTGAGCGTTAATGTCTCAATTGAGAAAATAGATTGATCAAGAAAACGACTCGATCAAGCTTATGGAAACTATTATAAAAAAACATGGAGCATATTATTTTCACCATAGTTTTTGTTGAAAGTCTCGACCAAGCATTTTCAAGGAGCTCAACAGAGGGTTTGTGAGATTAATCGAGGGTGAACCCGTTTGTAGAAACCACCACCAAGGAGCTTCTCTTACTACCATGGCCTCTAAACAACGAGGTAGGCTCAGAAACCCTTAAACACTTAAAAAATTAGTTAAATCTTTTGTTTAAAATTCAGTTTTGGTCAATTAGTTAGTATATTTTGAGAAGAAATTATAAAACTAATTATTTTTATTAATTGTATTTTGTAACATAGATTTACATTGTTTTGTTTAGTTAATAATTTAATTTAGATTTAATTGTTTTAATTGTGTTTATAATTTAGATTTTTAATCGTGGTTTATAATTTAGATTTACTTTTTTTAATTATGTTATATATACTTGGGATTTCATGTGTGTTGGTTTAAGGTGTTTTTTTTGGTATTATATGCATGGAATATTAACTCAGGGCCTAAGGCCAATGTTTCTCCACCAACCATGTTGAGGGCTTAATGATCCATAACTAGTTCTCTAAAACTTGTTAGTCCTAATCAAAGACCAAATATATCCTTGGGAGGTCAGACATTTGGTTTTGAGGAATGTTTTCTTGGGTTTTGATTTTATTTATTTATTTATTTTGTGAAAAATTCTAGGTTTTCACCTTAATCAAGTCCACGACCATATACTCCTAAGTCTACTACTTAAACCTAGTAATGTACTACCAATATCCTTAATGTTACCAAAGGATATATGCTTAAGAGGTCATGTGTTGTGGATTAAGTGTATTTTGTAAATTTGGATGCTTAAAGATTTTTTTAGGGAATAAAGCCTATTTTTTGTCCACAATGATATGCAAACCCAAAGACTCGTACGTAGTATCAAACACTTTCTAATATTCCTACTCAGAGTTAAGGATAAATTGATCAATATGTCATGTTTGTTGGCACAATGTGTTGTTCATGCTCATGGATTCCCAATAGCTTCCTTTGGAAGCCAATCCCTAAGTTTCTTCACCCAACCATGTTGAATGCCACTTAGCCTTCAAAATATCCTATTAGAATGCACATCCTCATTGAAAATGTAATGATACCAATGGGAGCCCAGATATGGTAGTTTGACCATCATTAATATCTTTTTCCTTGAGATACTACCCGGATACCAATACATACTACTCAAAACCACATAAGTTTTTTTGTATGTTCCCACATAGAGGTAAAGGATATCCCCAATGGGTCATGTGTAGGGGTTCAAGGTTTTTTTTGTTTTCCATGGGCATCAGAACATCACGAGGAAATCGTATGAACATCAGAACATTAGAACATCATTTATTCAAAGAATGGAACATATATTTTTTTCTTCATTGTTTCATACANAATTACGTATAGAAGTAAAAATTATTGTATACATGTACATGTGTCTATTTATTAATTGTTGTTTGTGCATGGGAGCTCTGCCATCCAATATATATATATATATATATATTAATTGAATTACATATAGAAGTAAAAATTATTGTATACATGTACAGGTGTCTATTTATTAATTATTGTTTGTGCTTGGGAGCTCTGCCATCCAATTTGTCTGGTGAGCATTGATCTGGAAGCATGGTGGTCAGTGCCTCACACAATGGTCATGATCCATTGACCCCCTCGTAGCACAATGCGGAGGTTCATGATCACGCAGGTACATTAAATTCATATTTATTTATTTTTTGAACCTATTAGTATCTTTAAATTTTGTATCGGTGTTTTGTACTTTGAATAATACATTTGTTTTATCTATCTATTAGGAATTGATATATATTCCGATGCTCCTTGGGAGGATGATATAACCAGGATCATGATCTAGGAGATTAGATCACATCATGATTTATTGTGCATCCAGCTACAATCCATGCACCCTAATTGTCCATCAGTATGGTCGATTCCCATGATGATTAATGCAGTCAATGAGTTATTGGACATCTACTAGAAAGAGGGACCTCAGAGTGACATCTCGCATAGTAATTGCCAGAAGAGTAGGGACTAGGTATTGGGTCTTGACAACTGGGAGGCGGTGAAAACCCCAATAAGGGGAATGGATGTCAGTGGAACTTTGTTTGACATCCCTCCTAATTGTGTTGTTGGACAACCACTCTGATTGTGCAAGCTCAGGCTTGAGATAGTTGTGCCTCATATTTATGATAGGTTTATTGGAGCGCGGGGAATTTCCCCCCACCATGACCAAGTCTCATTATACTTTGCTAAACATATTTATGTAGAGTTTTTATTACACATGCATCCAAATTACACAAGTATGCCATCACCTTTCTATGGTGTCGGGAAAGGTTGCACTTATCAACATCCAAGGGCTCGTGAAGATCCTATTGATATACCACACCCTTCTCGATTGATTCTTGTTGCTAATCAGATGTTTCTATGACCAGGGGACATAGTCAAGCCATCGTAGCTCAGAATTGAGACACATTCTTTGATGGTGGGAGTCATGCATGATACATTGGGTCTTGTTATCATCGCCATGCACAAGGACAGGTCCATACCATCCCTTGGAACTACAAACTCTGATTTACTGTGGATGGATGAATCTGATATTCGACTCCTTGAATATGAGTCTCTAGTGTCATATTCTATAGAATCTCAAGGTTTGTACTTTCGTTTGTATGAGAGATCCAGGACATCAGCGACACAACATGTATATATATTTATGTACTTAATTTTTTTATCATACGCCAGTAGATAATCATCCTTAATATGTGTAACATATATAAAAGAATCAATTGAGTAATACTGATTTGTTTTCTCTTGCTCCGCGAAGAGGACCAACTTTATGGATTCACTCTGTTCTAGTTCTACATATGCTAGTTTCTTCATCCTAACCTTGTAAGCTACATACATGCATATACTTTTAATTATTTTATTGTAACTTTTTTCTTGCCCCTTTCTCAAATTGTATAGGGTAGAGACAAGGGGATTATAGAGGAGTAGGTTATGTTATAGTCTCCTCTAGATTTTGATTGTCAACAATTAGTCAATGAGGTGTTATAACTTATGTTTTAACGATGTTGGGACAAAATCCATCAAGACCATAGATTAAAGTAATTTTATTAGTTTCCTAAGTGTTTAGTACCTTGTTCCATGTGTTAGTTGGAATCCCTAATACATAACTTGTCAACTTGATGTAGTTTATCCACCCATGCGCCCTTATTCCTACTTTTATTCTGACTTGATTCACCATCTGGTAATATATTTATTTGTTTATTTCATCATTAATTGTCACAATTTTGTAGTACATTTAATAGTTTAACAAGTCATTGATTGTTTCCATCTTGTAGAATATTTATTTGTTTATTTAGTCATTTTTTATTATTATTATCAATTTTACTTATATATTTAATCGTGTTTGCAACTATTGTATTATAAAACATTTAATGGCTTCTTGAGTTTCTACAATCATACAAATAGTTGGTTGTAGTATGTATACTATTACAACAAACTACTACTTTCACTGGTATGAAGACACATAGCATTTGAACAAATATTGTATAGTTTGAACTTATAACATTATAAAATATCCAATCCAAAGTAAAACTATTTCAAAATCTAATATTTTTCCAAAGAGTTAAAAAGCTTAAACAAAAAGTGTGGCTAGATAACTACATTCAAACAAACAAATAGCTTTCACTTGAGAAAACACTAGGAAGGGTTACTTTATTATCATTATAACATCTTATTACATTCCGTTCCTTTAGCCAATAGAACAATTCACTTGAAAAGAATGATTTACATCTTACTTTTGCATCTCAATGCTTGTAAGCTATGCAAATCCAACAAGCATATTCACAATGTTGATACAAGCTTGGAGAATTAAAATCCATCAATTTATGTCTTCCATGTGAGAACATTGGGATTGTTCTCCGAGTCTATATAGCCAAAGTAGTATATGGGAGGTTATCCATGGTGTTACAACAAAGAACGCCTTTGTACTCTCTTGTAATCTAAAATTTATCATATACTTTCCCATTTGAACTTCTCTTGTACTCAAACAATAATATCGAATGGTTAAAAGTAGTTAGCTTCACAAAGACAAAATCTTAATCTTTGAAGATGGTCCAAGTGGTTCATAGAGAAGTATACTTGGAAAGATGAATACCTCCATCACCTACAAGTGCATGAATTATGGCATTAAAGGTTCCTGATTTCATCACCCACTATATAGTTATGGAATAATTGAACATAAAAATAAAGGAAAGATAATTTTAGATATCTTCGATTTTGTAATCATAGTGAAATATAATTGAAGTCTGAATATGCATCATGAATAACCCATTCAGATTCTTAATAGAACCCCTTTGTATTCCAAATACATGTGAAGATAATAAAAAAAACAAGACACTCATCATCTTTATTATTGCAAATTATACATATAAATTTCCATAGAATCCAAAATCTAATTCCTATAATTATGAAAAAAAATTCATATAAATGCAAATAATATAATTTAAAAAGATTACTATAAACAAACTTTACATCAACAAAATATTAAATTACTCTATATAAAATAGGACTCAACTTACTTGATAAACATGGCACGATCTTTCATAGGTGTGAACATGGCCAAAGAAAGCAATTTTAACCTTTGTACTTCTGCCAAAAAATTTGGTAAGCCTCTCTTACCATTGACTCTTCAAAAGCTCCATGAGGGCAAAGCCATGGATTTTAGGAATAACCAATAACTCGATGCGAAATAAATATAAGCCATGGTTTCTTTTGTTTACCAACCTATGCTTAACATTCCTCAATAAATTTTGTATTGTTCTAACCCTTGTTTCCAATCAAGTTTTGAATTTGTGATACCGAAATGGAACCTGCCATAGTTGGTGGAATAATTGGTGCAAGATGATCTCCAATAAGTATAGTTTCAAAAAAATTCAACAGATATAACAAAATAAATTGCTTCGGATAGAAGCTAAAATATGGCTTATACTTATTATTCCCTGCAAGCAGGGAATTATGTTTTCGTTTCTGTTTTGATTTTCGTGCATTGTAAATTGCAGTTTTTTATTATATAGTTTTTCACAAATTTTATCAATCTTTCTAATGTTTTTCTACTTAAATTCCTTTTTGGCTCTATTGTTTCTGACAACCTCTGACATCTATCACATCTTTCCTGACAACTCTGACATGAACTTTGACATTATTCACATCGTTGGATCACATTTCTCTGTATTCGATGAATGGCTCCGACATCTGTTCAAAGAAGTTGAAGAACCTTGCATGGCTTATAGGTGGCTATTTGAATGTCTCTATAGATTTCCATGTATCACAAGCCATGCATCCAACACTCTTTAAAAAGAGTATGATTGCATATGCAGGTTGTATTGAGTTTGGGTCTTTCCACGAAGAGAGAGACATAGTTCAGGATTTGCAAACAGTAAAAACCTTTTGGCACTGAGACAGTTAGGCATCCAGTATTCACAAATTACAGGTATGTGTAATGCTCTGAATTCCTTGTTAATTTCTTTGTGCAATAATTCTTGTCAGTAATAATCTGAAATAATATTTGCTCTTTACTTTTTATTGAAAATTTTATTGAAAATTATGTTAATAGTATGGATAAGAGTTGAATTTGAGATGCAGTACGAATCTTATGAGTAAACAGGGTTTGAGCTAATGATCATAAAAGCTAAAGTGATGTGGAAAAATTGTAACAGAGAGTGATTGCCTTAAGTTAGGTAAACATACTCATTACTCAACACCCGCTAAGACTTTTGTAATGCACTCAGTCCTTTGTAATGCACTCAGTCCTTTTCCTTCTGTTGAGTTTTTTCCGCACATTCCAACATCTTCCCTCACAAATTAGCCAGCCATCACATTCCAACACCTGCCCTTACAAATTAGCCAGCCATCAGAACCATTCTGCAAGATTGCGAATCAACAAATTAGTTTCCTTTGGAGCGCGCATTCCATAAGCAAAAATGGTTGTCCTGATGAAGATCTGATCTTTGCATGCACTGCTGTTATGGTGTTCTGATTAATTGGTGGCTGAAATTTATAAGCAGCTGATGTTTATCAATCAAGCCAAAGAATATAAAATTGGTGCCTAATAAGCATAGATTTGGATCAACCGTAGTAGACATTTTGTAGAAGACCCCAATAAACAATTGGACGCACCATCGCACGATTTGTCGAACCTGAGGAAACAGAGTATCTATGCTACCAGCTGATTCAATTGAATCTTCTAGGTAATCCCAAGGAATTGTTCCTCCCACATGGATTCCATTCCCCAAGGCGTTTTCATTAGCAAGAAGAAAAAAACGATTACTTGTGCCAGCGGTAGATTTCAGGAAAATAATTTGTTTTTTCAAAGATATTGGCATCTTCGAATCAGTATTTTCAGTGAGATTCTACACTACTTGAAATATGCAAAGAAACGGTTGTCTGAGTCTAGAATTGAATATATTGGTTCCAGAATAACTGCTGAAAAAGAGCTAAACTGGTTTTCCGGATCTTCTTGAAACAATGGACTTAATAACTGTAGATATATACATAAGCTTATCAACATAAATTCATTGTCTACCAGGGCGTAGCCTTGTACATTTCATTATTTACAAATACAACTGTAACAGATCAATGTTGTAAACATCTCCATGAAAATTCCGAAGGCACATCCCTGTCTTTCATTAACTGTCTTTCATTCATCAAAACTAAACAAAGAGAGACAAGATCACGATTGTGCCTATAGGAGATCATGATACAAAACAATCCAAGCGTAAATGCCTGGTAACAATAATGTATTTCAATAAAATATTCAAGAACTGTTAGCACAAGCCCAATGATCAATCTATAAGTTCAAACCAAATTGAGAGGTTTGCAAGTTACAAAGCAAGCCCAAGAGGAATGGCCGCTATTGTGGGTCATCACAGATCCAAACGCAAGGGTACGAGGACCGGAGGGTTACAAATAGCTTAAAATGTAAATCTATAACCTGATCTTGGAGAGTGGACATCAATACATACCCAGAATCGCATGGTGACCCTTTCCCATGGCCATGATGGAAACAATAGGTGTTCAACATTGTTTGGCGTCGCTACCTGCAAACACTATGTATGAAGAAGTCAATATACAACCTCTCATATATATATATATTGAAAAAAAGGTTTAAACAATTGTAACAAAATTATACATGTTAGATTTATTATGAGTTGTGTAGTATTAATTATAATTAACCTGTAAATCCTAAGGTGTTAATAGTTATTTTAATAAAAGAACATGGAAACTACGATAAGTCTTCTCGAAGCATTAATGCTATCATAAGAATAATAGAAATTACTCTTTTCGAAGCATATATGTTTCCTTTTATATTACATGTATTTAGGTGTCTCTACGTTTTACAAATGTGTCTTCATTGATTCGATGCTTTTAATCTAATACTTAATATAGGGTGAAAGTGTATGTGAATGAAGAATTTCTCACACTTTTCCAAACTAATTGGGAGTATCCCCATGCCTCCATAAACTTATCCCCATGCGTTCATAACAACATCACACTTTTCCAAACTAATTGGGAGTATCCCATGCCTCCATAAACGTATCCCCATGTGTTCATAACTACATGAGGTAGACACTCCTCACCCACCACTTCAGTCATTTATATTGAGTTTCGAATAGAGTAATCGATCTTTTGGAGAGGAAATATGTGGCCTACTTCTAAAAAGCGTGAAGTTTATGGAAAGAGGCTTATCCAAAAATGGATGCCAATTAAAATTCTAAAACACTTGGATTAATTAAACATGGCCATCATACTTGAAAGGACTGCTACAGGTTGTGATCCACTATACAATATACTTTATTGTAATTAAAACTGGTACTTATACAATATACTTTATTAGAATTAAAACCAACCTAGCCTGTAATCCACTATACAATATACTTTATTGGAATTAAAACTGCTATTTATACAATATACTTTATTAGAATTAAAACCAACCTCTAATGTAACTGTAAGAAAACAAAATGAGAAATACACTCATGACGAATGCCAGAGTCCTGGCTGATTTAAAATCGATAATATGAAAGTAATACAGTTCTTCAGCGCAGTGCAGAGAAATGCATATTTAGATAGTATCACAGCTCTTTTATAGCCAAATGTAGTGGCTCCATATTTGTTCCATATTTCCATATTTTTTTCCCTGAAATTAACGGTCAATCAGAAAAAATTTAGGCCTACGTTAAATCAGACCAGAAATAAATATGTTCATGGTCGCTGGTTAGGCCCTCTCCTCACATTCCAATGGTTGATACTGTTCCACCGAGTATCGAAGCACCATTAATGGAATTTACACGCAGAAATTTCATGCCTACTTCATCATTGGACCATAAGGTAGTTGCTTAGAATTAGAATCTCTGGACTGCACACTAAAACCCTCTGCGTGTTTCTGCTCTCCAGTTTTTTCAGGATATGAAATCCTCATGACAGATTCAATATCTCGACTTCATGAGAAGTCTTACCTACAAAATTTGGGACCGGCCATCAAAAACCTTTCGCCAAGCGCATGTGTGTCAAAACCAGTGGGACCGGCCATTTTAACAATATTATTAATTGAATGGCCTTCCGTAAAAAGATTAAAAATAAGCAGAGTTTATTGACCAACATCACGTACATAGATAGTTAAAAGATGTTTTAGTTAAATGTAAGTTGGGATTGTTTCTAGAATTCGCCACTTGTGATTTCAATAAAAGTACATAGTGGTCAATGACTAAGAATGTTTTCAATAAAAGCATTATTTTAATAAAATACAAAACCATGTACAAACTTTCACAAGAATTGATTCACTACTTGTTGATATCTCATCCGATATAAAAGAACCCCTATTTAGATAATCAATCCAATCGGAAATTCATTTTTATCAAAACAATACACAAGCATCAATGCAACATGTATGTCCAAAAGTTTACTATCCATATTGATTAAACCTCGACCCATTTAATGCAGATAGAATTCGATGTAGAACAATGATCTCTGTTGTAACAAGGTTCTATCTACAAAATCTTCCATTACCCACAACCTTTTAGTGCACAAGACAATCCAAGATCTTCATCTATTGAACTTAGGACTCAAGATCTTTGAAAGTTCAAAGTTAGACAAAAAAAACCTATTGCATATTACTATTACATAAATGCTCATTTTTTTTTATGGTAGGGACCTACGACCTTTAGCAGCTCTATCTTTCCTTTAGCAAAAATCAATTAAGTATGACAAAAGTAACTACTAGTTTATTTACGAATTGTATGTTTTCTCTAAATAGTTAGTAAAACACTCATAATGTGCACACCAACTAATAAAACAATGATAATGTGTAGTGACGTAGAGGAGATTGCGATCAGTGGCATAGGTAGTTGTCTCAAGTAAGATGAACACGTTGAAAAGAAAAAACAAAAGATTGCATACAAACATCGACATTCTACTAGCAAACTATGGCTTATTTCGCTTACAAAACTTTGCCTACACTATAGGAGATTGTTTATTTAATGCAATGGAAGTTTTATTGGAATTTACATACACATCACTCGAATTAAGACAAGCAACAATAGAATACTTTCAAACTTGTTTTCAGGAAAAATACATGGAAGCAATTGAATCTTATCGCAATGAACTAAATGCATTTTCATTAATGGAAATGCACAATGTCAATGATCCAAAAATCTACTTACAAAAAATGTCTAGATCAGCCTCAATACAAATTGCAGCACATGAAAGAGGGCTATGGGCAAACATATTTTGTATACATTGGATGTCTAATTAGCTCAAAATACCAATACGGATTTGGTACTTGTACACAAATGAAAAGTTACATTCACTTCAATTCAAATATAGATACAAAGACATATGACATATTGTTTCACGATGAACATCCACTTGATGGTCATTTTGATCCATTGCTAAATGAAAGTCAATTCAGTTCTTTAAGATTTGGTATTGAAAAACCATATAATGCTTTATTACAAATGGATAAGAAAACCAAGAAGAACTTAAATATAGAATACAACTTGAAAACAAAAAATGCAAATGTTGAAATGAATATCAACAACGTATTACATAATTGTGATTTATTTTGTTTACATAACTTTTCCTATTCCATAGGGGATTGTTTGTTTGATACATTTCAAGTTTTGTTGCATTTCAAATACACGTCAATAGAGTTAAGAGAAGCTACAATAGAATATTTTAAGTCTTGCCTTGAACAACAAGATCCAGAGGCAATTGCATCTTATGAAAATGAACTAAATACATGTTCATTAATGGAAATGCATGGTGTCAATGATCGAGAATTATATTTACATAGAATGTCTAAATCAACATCAATTGACATAGACTCGTGTGATAGAGTACTATGGCCTCGTGTGATAGAGGACTATGGGGGGATATATTTTGTATACTTTAGATGTAAAATTGGCTTAAAATATCCATTAGACTTTGGTCAAATACATGAAAAAAAATGTATTTGCATTTCAATTCAAATTTAGTTACATATACTTATGACATTTTGTTTCATGATTACAATCCACTTAGTGGACATTTCGAACCATTGCTACACAAACGAAATCTACAAACTCCATTTGATCTTGAAATAAATTACAAAAAAATGTACATAAACAATGAATTTGAAGAAATATAAGAAAATATAGATATTTTTTCAAATGAGGTTAAGAGGATCCCATGGTTTAGGAGAGAAGATGGTGCGAGTTGTTTTCAAAAAAATTTCTATTTACAAAACAATGAATATGGCGTGTCATATTCACGACGTATTACATCGCAGACTTTTTACAATGCAATTATGCATAATGACTCTTTTGCATATAGATGCATAGAACAATATATGGGTAAAGATGTAATATGCAAAGTGCCAAATATATCAAGTTGGAAAGATTACATGATACAATTGGCGCTACCATATAAACAAGGAGAAATTGAAGGAGGAATTTTTGTTTATGAGTGGCTATCAAGAATATTGAATATGCAAGTACACATATGGTCTTCTGAAACAAGAAGCAGGAATTTTTGTTTATGAGTGGCTATCAAGAATATTGAATATGCAAGTACACATATGGTCTTCTGAAACAAGAAGCACTGAGAACTATGACACATCCATCTATACAAGAAGGAGATATATTTGATGTAACCAAAATTCAAAATGGAACACATATTATATATGAACCATTACACAGGATAATAACAAGTCCCAACACAAACACCATTAATTTTCCTATGATAAAAACAAACAAGCAAAAACCAACGTTTGTGTGCTATGAAGATTTTGAGTAGAACAAATTCTGTGTTACATGATGAAATTAAGAACAAAAAAAATTTATACAAAACTGAAATTCAAAAAATGACTAACAATAGTCAAAGAAAATATTTTAGAATGCACTTGAAAAAAGAACAAATGCCAACAAAGGGAGAAGAAAATAATATTTTTTTAACAAATGGAGAAGAAAATTTTGAAAAACAAATAAGAGATGTACCTATTTTTGGTTGTGAAAATTGCAAGAAAACATGTTTCAGAAAAGACGTTGTGGTAATGAAACAAACACAGATTTTAGGCAACACAAAAAAGGATCATTATCTTTGTACAATATGCAAAAAAGCATTGAAAAAAGGTGATGTTTCCAAGTTTGCAGTCCTTGATTGCATTAGGAAGAATAAGAGTATAGCTATCTTGAAAACAATAAATGAATTAGAAGTGAGATTAGTAGCTTTGAGATTGCCATTTTTACAGATAAGAGAGCTAGGACTAAGATATTAGAAGCCACAATTAGGTCTTTCTGGAGGTGTTATGAATGTTCCTGCTGACATATCTAGAATCCAACATGCATTGCGTCAGAAAATCAATGAATCAGACACAATTGCAATAGCAATGAAGAGAAGCCTAAAATTCAAAAAAGCATATGCTATCGGTCAAATTTGCTCGCATTTAGTCATAAAGCATTAAAACAATAATAAATGAACATTTTAAACAACCAAAAGGTCATAAACAAAGGCTTAAAGTTAAAAGGCACGATTTGGAACTCCTAAGGTTTGAGCTACAATGCATGCTCTAACCGCTGTAACCATTGGATGAACTGAACAAATTTGTGCATGTACATTTCCAAATTTGACTGGAAAATAGGTAGTAAACCTGTCAACTTCTAATGTTGGAAGGGCATACGAAAACATATATTTATAAACTTTTCCATTTCGATCTTGACTTTCTTGTTGGAAGCCATAAAATTGTACTGAACATTTCGAGTTATTTTTTCAGTACTTCCAAGGGTCTATACCAAACATTCTATGCTGACGAGTGTAACATCTACATGAGGAAAATATGATCTTAGCAATAACAATTCCATATCTTACATCCAATCCTCAAATATTCCTCGGATTGATAGCAATAGTAAGAGGGAATCACAATTTTCTCTTCAACTGCATCCCTTGTTTTGGCCTTCAAAATCAAGTTAGGCATTTGGAAAATGTATATAGGTTTGCTCATATTTTTCCATCATAAGTGATATACAAAGACATGCATTGTTGGGCCTATGTTTGCAATGATTTTCCTTTATTTTTATTTGGAGGATGGATAAATCATCAACATTACCTTAATCACTTTGCATACCTGGTGAAAATTGGCCTTTCTGTACTTTGAAGAGAGGGATTACTAGGTTGCTCAAGTTTCCAATACATTTTAAGTATCTAATGTCTCTAAAAAGGAAAATAGGAGGAAGGGAAAATCACTAACATTACTTGAATCACTAACATACCTGGGTAAAATGGCCTTTTTCACCACAGATACGGCATGTAAGATCCTCTTCTTCTTTCGTTTCCAATTTCTTTCTATAGACTTAGCCTTTGACTCCCACACTTTAGCTTCTCTACTAGTAAACCATGTGGGAATAACATTTGGATCACGATTCTTTTCATCCTCAGAATCATCATCACTAGCAGAAATTTTTTTCATTGTATTATTATCACGATCTTTGATATCAGAAGGCTTAGGAGGTCCTGTGTATTCTTTTCCGTAAACCTCTTTCATCCATTCCTCATATTTTTCATCATCCTGAGGATCAACCATTAGACACGAACCAAAGTACCTTTCTATTCGCCTTCAACAATGCAGATAGTAAGTAGTTGCAGCTGTCCCACCCAATCCTGCAACAAAGTTATGCAGTAGTTTGTTGAGCACCGCTTGCTTCAGAGCAACCACAATGGGTCTGTGAGACAGACATCAAGTAAAATGTGGTTAAGAATTTGGTAAAATGCACTAACAAGCACCTTGTTGCCTCACAACTATATGCATGCATATGCACACAAAAAATGAGGTTCTACCCTCACATATCTCATTCTTAATTCTTACCCAGCCAAAACTATGGTGAGCCATGTTAAAAGATTATTGCAAAAGGTATCATAAATTTAATATTAGTGACAGTTAATTGCCAAAGAAAAAGAACAATTCAAAAATCATAATTTTGTGAATGTAATTTCGAATAAAAACAAATTAGGTCAAAAGAAGCATATTCTTTTACATCAAAACTAGTCAATTAAAAGGAAAGCAATAAAGCTTTTGCACAACCCACTATAAAGTAGTTAAGTTGTAGCATTAGTGCAATTTTTTTGCCAAAAGAAAAACATTTTTGCAAGAAATGAATGAATATGTTTAAGTATGACAACAATACTACCACACTTTTCTTGTCACCTGCACTGTCCTTAGAGTTAACATCTAATAGAAGGTAATTCAATATGAAATAATTACAGATGTTACTATAAACTCATTTCAACTAGAATAAAAACACCCACAATAGATATGATTTGAACAAAATGTAAAATGAATGAGCTTCAAAAAACACAAAGTGTTTAAAAAGGGGCATAACATTGAAAAAGAGTCCGAAGAAAAGAATATAAGGAGCAAGTATTCAAAATTGAATCCTTGTATACCAACTTAAAAACACATGCACGAGCATTGTTCACCATGCAACAATTTAAGGTGGAGAAAAATGAAGTAATTAGAAGAAGATCATTTTTAGAAGTTTAACGTCCAACTAAAACTAAGAAGAAGATCTAGGATGTAAGATTTGTTATTATTGAGTCACTGAATAATAAAGTGTACAAGAACATCTGAAAGTGATGCATTCAATTCTAAAACATAATATAGATTAAAAGGTAAGATAATGTTTCCATAGACCAAGATTTTATATTGTTCTCCTCTTTACTTGACACTTAAGTCGATACAACATTAGTGAGCTTCCAACACCAATGATTGTAGATATCATGCATCAGAGGATATAAAAGATTAAAGAATTTCAACCTTGAACTAAAAGTTTATATCAAAACTCATTATAAAATTCTTGCATCCAATGACTAAAAGGGTACATACAAGATGATGAGCTCTATCTTTGGATTAATTCCAATATTATTTACCATAAATTAATGTGGAAATAGGTCAGGTAGCAGAAGCTTTGTTCCGACAAAAACCTCAGTCTATTGAAGGTTAGAACAACTGGGAAAACCAAACTAACTGTACAACACAATGCAAGGGAAAAATTCCTGGAATTTAAGGAGCTGAATAGTCAACAAAATTCAAACACTTCTTGATAAACAACATTATTCTAAAGCATCATGCTAATACATAAGCATAAACTACACCAACAATCTTGACTTCTTTAGTGTCCCTAAGTGCTTACATAGTATCTCAAGAAGCTCATTTTCAACTAACAAAACTGAACTATTAACAGCTGTATTTATCATACCAAATAGTCAATTTGCTGGAACATGTCAAGATGCTATCAAAATCAACACATTTTGAATCCATATCCTAAAGGCCTCCTGCTAAATCACTAGATGGCATGAGATTTCTCATGGCTACAATGATGAAATGTCTTCAAAATCAAACAAGTGTGACAAAATATAGGTTACAAAATTATTACTTGACTAAGGGTTTTCCAAGCCAAACTTCATGAAAAGCCTTTATAGGTTCAGTAATAGAGCATTCAAGAAGAAAATGTAATCAATGCTCGTATTGAAATAAAATCATGATGAACATTCTGCACACAATCTCAAATTTCAATGAGGGATACACCCACATTGGGAAGAAGGGATGTCATCACTCGTGGAGTTCGTATAGTAAGAAAGCTAGGGAATTGTTTATTCAAAAAGTCCCCAACCATTTTCAAGACTTAGCATATGTTCGATCCAACACTTGAAAAAGTCTAGCTTCTTTGCATCTAACAAACTTAACTATAATGTCTGTCAGTACTACTTGATACAACCAAAATTCACAGATTTTAAGGCTTCTTAATGAATCATTTAGCTAGGACAATACTGTTTGTGACAACAAAGGTGACATATATTAAAAAAAAGACAAGTTTTGCAAAAAGATAGGTTATAGGCATCAACTTTGAGCAAATCCTTTCCAAGCCCAAATGTGAAAAGCTTTTGTAGGTTGAGCAATAGACCAATTAATAAGACGATTTTATGTCCTTGTATCAAAAAGAAGTCACATTGAACATTTTGCACACAATCTGATTAGGGAATATGCCAAACTTGGGAACATGGGACACTTCACTTGAGGAGTTCATATGGTAATAGTGTGTATTCCAAGACTTGGCATTTGTTTGATCCAACACTCCACTGACAACTTTATTTTCA
Organism: Pseudotsuga menziesii; assembly: GCA_001517045.1. Taxonomy (NCBI): domain Eukaryota; kingdom Viridiplantae; phylum Streptophyta; class Pinopsida; order Pinales; family Pinaceae; genus Pseudotsuga; species Pseudotsuga menziesii. The sequence continues at coordinate 134,237 of LPNX010982486.1, read as the reverse complement.
TCTTACAAAACTGAACTACAGACTGTCTCTAATACACAATACAATTAATTTGACATAACAATATTGAGAGGGTATCAAATATTGTCCATCTTTCGATAATGAATCTAAATCTGATAAAGGCATGCTCTTGAAAACAAATGGTAAAATGAACTCAAATTGGACCTCATGCTTAAAAAACATATATAGACCATGTCCACACATGAGATAAGAGCCTTATTATAATAACTTTGTTAAGTCATAGAGCCAAGCCACAATGCATATTGTGCCCAACCTGATTAAGAAAATATGCAAACTGAGAACATGCATGCATTACTTGTTTCCTCATTGTTTTTGGAGCTTCAATATAGTTAAATGTAAAAATTAACAAGGGATAACCCTAAAATTAATGAGTAAATAACTTAGAGGGAAATGGAGAAACCTGGATTGAACTGATCGATCAAGTTGGAAAATCCTTGACTAATCTCAGTTGAGATGTTGAAGTATTTAATCAAAGAACATAATACAGTTTTAACACATGTGGTTGCCTTCCAAATTTTACGTTGCCTTATATCACTGCAGATTGTGCAAAATATTTTATATGATTTCAGAGTTTAAATGTTAATTTTCCCCATAAATAGGTGCTTAATGTTAGAATTGTATAGCTTCCAGAGTAAGTGCCACCAAATATATCCTAGTATTTTTATTCTATGCAATTTAGCAATTTAACTATGTATACAGTGTGGCAGATTTTATAAAATTTTAAATTATTTAATTACAGCAAACTAGCTAGATCATATTGATCAAAAAAAGGTTAACCCAACTGTCAAATAAGGATACATTTATATATACCCATGATTGTCAATTTACAATCCCAATGCAGGAGCTCAAAAAGAAAGCAATCATTACAAGACCGCTGAAAGTGTTAATATCATTACAATCAACATGTAATCCCATAATTAGTAATATTTGCAAGTTTCTTTTACTTAGTACAGGGTGATTCCATGAAAGTGGGTAACACTTTTTGGCCAAATATGGCAATGAAAACCTGATTTTTTACTCATGTGCTAGATAGAAGCCCTCGAAACAAATATATGCCATGTGAATTTCGACTTGTAGTTAAAAAACAAATTGTATAATATTATGTTGGCTTCCCAATGATATTTTTTTTAAAATATTGTGATGTCATTTAATGTGTAAAATTTTGCATTTAATGAACTGTGTCACCTTAAAATTTTGAAGAAGTTAATAAGTGGCTTGTGTCCAACCCCAATAATTCAATCTTACATTAATATATATATATATATATGAGCATGATCTACACAAAATGCATTGTGGTCTGCATATTTTTTGTTTATTTATTTCGCAATATACAATTATTTATTATTTTTCGAAAGTGACCACATCTGATTTCAACATCATTTTATACACATGTGTCCATCCCATCTTTTTTTTCACTGTTTTCAAAAATTGAAAAACCAAAGATACCCTTTTGAAGAGGACGCGTCGATGTGTGGGATGTGCATTTTAATGAAATTTTTGGATGTCTATTTTTTACCCTGCGGATTTTTCTTTGAGTTGCTTCGAAGTTGTTGTCAGGTTTTCAAAGAGTAATTTTAGAACTAATTAAAACAAAAAACCCATGTGAATTCCAAAACACATGCATGATACCTCAATGGATAGAGGATTCGGTGGTGAATCTATCGGTATTAACTCTGCTTAGTTGTGTGCCATAAATGGCACGATTTACACCCCTAGAAGACATAGAGAAACATTGATTTTCCTGTAAGAGGGATAATTCTCTGTTTTTCCAGCCCTCGATCGAGGTCGAGAGCTCGATCGAGCTATTTAAATACCTTGATCGAGATCTAAACAAGACTTTGATCGAGGGTTTGCCAAACCCTCGATTGAGGTTCTGGGACGTAAAGAATTTAAGCATCATTTGATTCGGATTTGGCCAACTCTGCGAATAATAAATCTCTTAGAAAAAAAAAAAAACCATGACATTGCCAAACCATCGTCATTTTACAAACCGTCATGGGGCCAAGGGTTTGAGAAATTGATTGTTAAAAGTTTTTTAATGTTCATTAAACTAATTCAAAACACAAAATAGGACTGTAATGGAGCACTACTGAGGGTGGTGGGTTTGCCCTAGATTTTATGTTAAATATTAGTTGTGGAGTAATTGGTGTTATAGATGTGATTGATTGGAGTCATAGATGTGATTAATCACATCTATAACCCAATTACTCTGTGACCCATATTCAACAGATGAAGTGAATAACATTACGGGTTTGTTGCCTATTTATAGGCGATTAAAGATGCTCGATCAAGGTCTCTTTAACCCTCGATCGAGCTATTAAGACCTCTATCGAGGGTTTAATAAAAGCTCGATCGAGGTACTTTTTTTTGTTTTTGTTGAATTTGTCTTGCCAAAAATTGTAACCCAACTCTGTGGATGCAGCCTACAGTCTTAATGATTATTTTGTATGATACATCGTCTCTAATACTTGTGATATTTGTAAGAACTTCTTTACAATTTATTCTTTATATCTGGTGTTTTTTATTCCTCTTTCTTAATATATTAAAGGTATTTTGACTTAGGAGTTTGAAGATAGTAGTATTCTATAGCATCTGTGACGACAATAACTTTGATCTATTTTTCCTACATGCATCAAAACTTTGGCATATTTTCATACCCGAAGCTGGATTCCTCTTAGATTTCCTTAGCTTTCTATGTCAGTAAGAGAGAGGGTTTCTTATTATCCACCAAAATTGAGGCATCTAAGAAAATCCAAGATCAAAACCTAAGCAACTATATTGACTAGTAGCTGTTACTCTAATTTAATGGATGTCCAACAAGGGGTCATTAGTTTGGAACCCAGATTTTTCATTGTATCTACTTTGCCCCTTAGAGGACTTATCAGAGATGAGCAAAACCAAGGGGTTTTGAATAGCTAGGTGTTATCCCAAATAGATCTGAGCAACTATGATCGGGGAGTTTCCACGAGCCAATCTGAGTCATTGCTGCGGGGAATATTATCAAATTTTGTGAGATCAAGGGGAAATCCATTACCAAGCAGGTAAAATCTTCAGATCTCGTAGTTTTTCTCAAGCCTAAAGTTTGAGCTGGAGTTGGGATCCCTGTGGCATTCAGAACTTAGTTTCTAGGGGTAAGCTATTGGAGAATATGCTCCCACTATCTGATTATAATAACGTAAAAATGATTCTTTTTATCTCTTCAATCTGAGGCAGTAGGATGTACATTTAATGGATTCTGGCCACAATCGACAGATCTGCACCGGTGGATATATTCTAACTTGACCAAGAATTGTGAGATCCTTTTGTGCTCTAAAGGTTACTTTGAAGTTCAATTCCAATCTCCATATGATTACCAGAAAATATTTGAGGGACCTAGGGGTTCTGGGGAAGAGCAGGGTTGTAAGGCCCCAACCTTTAATGGCTTTGGGATTCTCCGTCACATGATCACCTCGGTGGTCATTGACCAGCATGAAAGGACATGACAAAAGGTTTACAACTAGAAGAATCAGTTATGGGTGTCCTTGCCCATTGGAAAGGCACAGCAAAGACATGCTAAATTCCCTTGCTCAACGATTGGGAACACTACAGACCTTGGAAGTTTGCACCTTAGTTGGATGCACCTAGGGAAACTTGGAGAGGAACTTGCCGAGGGAAGACAAGGAAGGTTATCACAAATAACATCATCCTTAGACATGTATTATGCAATACAAGCAAAGTGGAAAAGAAGAATTGACTATCTTATGGATGACTTAGGCACACTCAGTTGGGAAAACTTAGTTGGGCACACTTGGGTGGGTGCACTTGGGCTCACATTAGTTGGATGGATGTTGAATAGGCACACTTGTTGGATGCACTTTCTAAGAATACTTTCAAGGCATGCATGGACACACTTTCAAGGCACACGTGGACACACCTTGTCAAGCACACTTATGGACGCACTTGGACACATCTTGTCAAGCGTAATTCTAGGCATGCTTGGGCTCATTTATGAGTGCACTTGACCCACAACTTGTCGGGCACACTTGGATAAACATTGTTTAGCACACTTGGATAAACCTTGTTTAGCACACTTGGACATGGGTGCACATTTGGATAGGAAGGCATGTGGCACTTGCGACACAATAGCATTGGATGCAAGCGTTGGTAAACAAGTCATGGAGGGCACGGTTGAAGTTGGATGACTAAGCACCTAGGCCCACCTTGGATTTGAAGGGGCTTGCACAACGCCTTAGAAGAAGGCAAAGTGCAAGGCACATTAGAGGAAATTTGGGGTCTAAAATGGGCCACACACCAACAATAAGTTCTTATGAGTTGGAATTCAAGAACCAATAGAATTCCAATAAAATGAGTCAACCATAATGGTTGAATTGACATATTTATCATAAAAAAAAACTACTTTTTTTGTTTGTATTTTCGACATATCTCCCTGTGTTTTTACTCAAATTTTGATCGGGAGAGCTCGTTGGATGCGGATTCCGCATCCAATGAGTACCCACACTGCATACTTTTGATGGACCCTGCTACCACAAAAACAAGAAATAAATGAAAAAATGTGATGATGACATCATCATCACATTTTTTAGGTATTTCTTGTTTTTGGGGTAGAGGGGTCCGTCAAAAGTATGCAGTGTGGGTACTCGTTGGATGCATAATCAAATTTCGCATCAAACAAACTCTCCCAATCAAAATTTGAGTAAAAACACAGGGAGATATGTCGAAAATACAAACACAAAAAGTAGTTTTTTTCTTTTTTCTTCCAAAATTAATAACTACTATTTTATTATTTTCCTTAAGAGGCCCATTTTAGACCTCAAAATTCCTCTAATGAGTCTACTATAAAAGGAGGACTCCTTAAGAGTGATGACAATTAAACAAGCATTCGATGATTCATTCATTCACAAAAATGTGCAAAGAGCTCTACAGTAGTTCTAATATTGGAGCGTGGCATAGTTAGGTGAAATGGAACAAAGCCATTGCAGTCATGGGAAATTTATAATAGCCACAAAATATTAATTTACAATGTCTAATTCCTTGAGCTTAATGGCCATGCACTATGCATGTGTTGGAAGGTCTTGGGATTCTTCTCTCACAACTTCTGAATGCGTGCACGAACCTCGAGTCTAGAGGTACTCTCTTGGAATTATGCAATTCCTTCTTCTGAAACATGTGAATGATATTCAACATAAGTATGAATCCCCTAATTAATCTTGATGAGGCGGTGTTAAATTTTTATTTATTTAGTGTTGATTATTCATGCAATAATGCAAGGGAGCATAATCGGTTTGGATATACATTTGATAAAAACAAATATAGTAATAACAATGAGGATTCCTCAAACACGAATGGTAAATACCCAATAGCTCAAAATGGTAAATACCCAATAGCTCAAATATGTTATGTATTTTTGTAATTTCATCTAATTATTGAAATCTGTTTAAATGTGAATTTCCATCCCACCATCTAATTATTACTGAAATCTGTTTAAATATGAATTTCCATCCCACCTTCTAATAATTATAACCCACCATCTAATTATTATTGAAAAGTCTGCTCAAATGCGAATCTCCAACCCACCATCTAATTACAAGGTAGAGAATCTAAAGGGAATATTCTCTTACAGTCTCGACATCTATAATAAATCCTCACCCACCCAACCATTATTGGTAACGTTTACGTGATGCGTTAGTTAATGGAGACTTGGGATTGGAACAATCTAACTTTTGGGAGAATTAATTGCTTATGTTGTGAAGTCATTGCATTTTGGAGATAGTATCAACTTCATTGGAGACATTATTAACCTTTGAATAATTACATGCTTCCTTTATTGGGTATGGACTTCTACAATATTTGCAGTTGTTGCAACATACCTATAATATCTTGATTAATATTATATTCGATGTGGCTATTTTTTAGAATAAACTATTTATTGATTATTAATTTTGTTGTTGGTTTTATTTAAGAACAAATTTACATCGTCACTGTACAACAATTGGATGTCATTTTTGGTTGGCCTTGTGCTCTGGTGCATAAATGTTATTTTTAGGATAATCAGTATAATATTCTTAGAGATTTAACCATTAAAGAAAAATTAAAAGAGAAAAAATAATCCGTCCAACGGAGGAAGGAACTTGAACAACAAGTTTGGCACAGGCGAAGCTTAAGTTGTCAAAACTGGTGTGAACCGTGGAAGTTTACTATCACTGGTTATTTGTTGTTTTTGACACGTAGACATGCCATATCCCTCATGTAATGGAGAATTGTTAAGGAAAAACTATCCATAAAATTTATTGAATTACGTTTCCCTCTTGTAGTGGAGGGCATTTACATTTAAGGAATATATAAACTATCAATAAAATTGATTGAATTACGTTTTCCTCTTGTACTGGAGGGCATCTTAGTTTAAGGAATATTTGGAAATGGGCATGTGAGTTTAAGGAATATTTTGATGAGCGCATTTATTCTAGTATCTTATTATAATAAATCAATCAAGGTTTATTTGTTTTTTGAATATTAATCATATGTTTATTTGTTTTTCAAATATTAATTTTATGAAACTTTTTTCAATGCACCAATACCTTTCCTAATTACTCCACTTTGATAATGCAATTTTTAATAATGTTTTGTATTGTGTATACTACAATTAAAATGGCTCGAGTATATAAAGGAAATAGTATATTCTTGACATTGATTTGAGAATTTTTAACATTCATGTAGATAATGAAATTATGTTAAATAATCTTTTCGACATTAAAAGTTCATTGTTTGAACTTATAATTAAAAGCTAGATAAACTTCTCTCCTAGATATTAAAAGTCCATTGTTTGAACTTATCAATGCTAGGGTTGTTGGATTTCGTGGCATAGGAATGATCAAGAGGTCATTGACAAATCCATGAATGCATAGGAATGATTATGAGGCCATTGAAAAATTACAGAACTTATTCAATTACAAGCTTAATTCAATTTACAATGCCAATCTAATTTACAAACTTAATCTACGCTCGCCTTCACCTATTACAACGAGCAATCAAAGCTAAAGAAGCAGTAAACATGGTGCCACATGCTTTCTATGCTTAAATATTATTGGAAGCCACAGGAATTGTGAGTGTTCCGGGTTCTGTATTTGGTCAGGTAAGTTCTTTGGGTTATTACTATTTTTTGTATTTTTCAGTTTTAATTTTTTCTATTTATATTATAGAAAAATATATCTTTCAATTTTTTATTCTTTTTAATTTTGCCAAAGGTACCTGGCACATAATTACGAAGTCAAATTTTGAAGGATTTGAATGCATATATTACTCAAACCTAAGTCTACTCTCCATACAGATGAACTGTTCAAACCATAAAATTATGGGTTATAAGACCAAAAAGAGTTTTCACTTTCTATGTATACAAAGCTTTTGGTACTTGAGCTTAAAGCTAATATGTTTTCACAATCAAATTGCCTCTGCACAATGCATAGAGCTAAGTCGGCAATGAACCCCATATATATATTCTAGTTAATTTTTTAGGTTTGTACAAACTGCATGGATGGTTGGGTGTCAAATTCTCAACAATTTAAAAGGTTTTTTTAGCTTTCAAATTATTATTAAATTAAATTCTTGAAATTTTAAGTCAACTAGAATTCTCTATTACACAATTAAATTAAGCCTCCCTTCCAAAAATTTAATATTGCTATCCTTTTCTTACTTTCAAAATAATATTATTAGAATTTTTAGTTTCAAATTTGCCCCAATTTCAAAATATTCAACATGAACCTGTTCGATTTGATTTTTGCAGCAATTTTGAATATGCTTTCCCTCAAGTTTGAATTTTAAAAATATTTAGGGTAAACATACTCTATTTGAATTTTGTGCACTTTTATCTTTAGGCTTGGCGATTTACAAATGCATTTGTTTCAAATCGTTGGCTTTGTGTGATTTCTAGATGAATTTGTTTACAACTTGATAGCTAGGTGTGGCTACAAGTCTCGTTGTACCCTCCTTACTTTTGGTGTGAAAACCAAGAAATGCTTAGGACTCAGTAGACGTATTCAAGAATAACAGATTTTAATAATAACTATTTCTTCTAAATTATGTCCATTTCAAAATTTCCATATATATATATATATATATATGTTATTTTATATTATCTTAAATTTTCAGGAAAAATAGTTCAAAGATAAAACTAATTTATATCATTCAAGAATGTTACAAAGCATAATTTCTATTCACATTTAAAAAAAAAAATTAATATTCATTTAAAAATAGCAGAATTGACATTTGAAAAAAACAAATTTAATATTCATTTGAAAATTTAATAACAGTGGAGTAGTATCCACCTTGTTACAATACAAAATGATATAGAAATTATGAAATTACACACTAACAAATGAAATTTAAGTTATAAAATCCACTATGATACTAAGAACTAGACATTATACCAATTGGAATCTAGAACTGAGATTGGAAAAAATTAAAGAAGAATAAAATGACGTTTCACATTTTTTTTTTTAATCTTAGAAGAAGATACACTTTTGACTCATCAATATGGCATTGGTATTCATGGGATTTATGTATGATATCCTCAACACAATTACAAATCAATTACTAATGATGCGTCGATCGTTAGTAGAACACGTGTTGAGCATTTGAACATATCAAGCAAGTCTTACACACACTACACCAACACGAATTACATGCCACTCATGAAAATGATTGTTCACCATGAGTTGCGTGAAATATATTGGCTATGTGGTGGATGCAACATAGCAAGAAAAGGGATATAAAAGCTATGTGGTGGATGCAACATGCAATATATATAAAGGCAAAGAAACTAGACATTACAACTACAAATTTCCATATAGTAATGGGGAATCAAACCCCAAAGCAACTTGTAACACTCTACATCACAACAAAGATATTAATTTGGTTGAGTGACATGTACAAACAAAGGCAAAGAAACTAGACATTACAACTACAAATATCCATATAGTAATGGGGAATCAAACCCCAAATCAACTTGTAACACTCTACATCACAACAAAGATATTAAGTTGGTTGAGTGACATGTACAAACAAAGGCAAAGAAACTAGACATTACAACTACAAATTTCCACATAGTAATGGGGAGTCAAACCCCAAAGCAACTTGTAACACTCTACATCACAACAAAGATATTAATTTGGTTGAGTGACATGTACAAACAAAAGGGACATGGTGTCAATTTCTTAACAATTTCTATTCATGCAATTTCTAGAGATCCCAAGGCATACCCACTTCCTTTCATTTATACACAAGTTAAGAGTGGAATTAGATGGTTATGGTGATGATTTGGAGGATCAAAATTAAAAAAATGCTGAAAACCATTGCATCAACATCACAAATGAAATACAAGAAATATCAAGGAATTCAGGGACTTGCAAATAAAGTAATCAAACCAACGGTGTTGTGGCTTGGTGCCTGGAATTGTAAAATATGCCTAGATCCTCTATATTGGAAAATATATGTGTAATACAAATTTCACATTAGTAAATGATAATCAAAGTAACTACCATAGTCTACAAAATTCTTAACAATTCAAAGACAAATTACATTAAAATAGAACACATTACCCTTTTATTGAGTGGCCTACCCTTGAACTTCATAAGCTTTTCCATCTCTTCTTTCTCCATTTCTTCTGTACTTCTTACCCTGAAATATTCACCAATAATTATATTTGGATGGATACTTCATGAGAATATCCTTTCATTTGAGGTCTTTATATTTCATAAATGGCAGCACTTGCATTGGATTTGGGCATTCAGATATACTAGTGAATAGTGAAAGGAAAATTCACCAATAGTTATATCCATTAAAATAAAATAAAAAAATATCAAATAAATCTTATGATATGCAATAAAATCCTATACTCATCAACCAACAATAAAAAAATCTATGGATTAATATTTCATTCAAATTTGAAATGGCTTCATGTATATTTATTCCCATCATTTCACTCAATCCATTTTTATTTCCCTTCCCCATATATTAATTGACAAGCAAGAAAGGGACAATGATTATTTCAGAAAATAACAAAGTTAGACCTTTTAGTTCAAGGGGCATAGCAAGAGAACTTATATTCACTTCACCCTGCTTAGATTAACAAATACAAAATTTACAAGGTAGTAGGGTCGTGGAAACCAATGATAATTTCTACATGTGCTCTGATTTCAGATCCTATAATAAATTTGCTCCTGGTATTGTAAAAGAATAGTAAGTATGTTAAAGGGGAAAAAAAGACTTGATGGATCTTTAATTTAAAGATAGGCTTCTCACTCCAAGATCTTGACCATGTAAGAGTAAGCGGCTTGGCTATTGATCACCAACTATACTTATATCCTAGACAAAAGAAAACTTAATCAACAAATTAAAAAGATAAATATCCAATCGACATATTTAAATAAACCTACTACTTGTTCTTTCAATCCATTTTCTCAATTAGTCATTGGCATGTGTGCATTGAGCCAACATTGTTTGAACCATAATGTTCAGTTATGCCCTCCAAGAATGAAAACAAGGCCTTATAACTAGAGCCACATATGTGAATCACTAGTGGAAAGAGATTAAATTTATATAACATGCAATGTATCATTAATTAACAACACTAAACAATTTAAAGTATAAACATATAGAATTTGAACCACATAAATATTATATAAAAATTCAAGCACTACAACATATAATTTGAGTTTCCATCTAAATATCCACTAATTCACAAAACATGATGATCGTTGATCCAGTACTAGTACATGAAAAAATCAAGAACGGGTCCATACTCTCAACAACATCAAGCTTTGCAACAAGAACATAAAAATGACTTAAAAACGACTACTGCGGACTTTCTGGAAAAACTCTACATCAACCTAACTCACCGCAGAAACTTGTAAACTGAAACATAAAAATCATCTATATCGATGAATTTTCCAAATACTTCTTTGGCCACTGAGTGAAACTCCATTCCTTCTCCTTCAAACGGCTACATCCATCTAGTTTATGTCATGTGGAAGGGGGGTGTTATTTGTAACCTTAATGATATTTACATTTTCATCTTCAATACTCAGTGCCATTCTTTGGATCAAACAAAGTGAGAATTTTTCCAATGCTAGCAATAGCATTGTCATATGGATCCGATACTTTCACTTTGTCGCCTACCTGGGGTACTTCATGCCCCGCTGGAGTTAATGGGATCTGTAAAAAACAAAAAATGTATACATAAATATTAGAATTTTTTTATTACAATTATATTCTAAAAACATACATAGTTAATGAAATGAAAAAAAGTTGTTCGCACTCATTGTGGAGCACTCAATATTTGAAATACCAGCAAGGCTCATAGACACTAATTGTAATTTTTTAAGTGCATCAATGTTGTCATATTTTTTTTTTCCATAATGTATTTTACTTTAATATTTTGCATGTGACTTCATCATGCACAAATCAAATATCACTTTTCATATCCAACTAAAAGAAAATCAGATTTTATAGTTGTAATGGAGTTTCTCTTTATCTATGACATTTTAATACAAAGTTCGAGTGTTGGTCAAGAATCAAAGTTTATAGTATGTAGCAGATCATCCTTAAGAATTGTACTAAATAGATCCATTCAAGTACTAAAATCTCATTAAGTTCTTTAAGGAGGCATTTAACAATGACAAGATTAAGCTATTCATTGTAATTACAGCAGCAACACAACCCATAACTTTGCATGTTTCGATGCATATAATATTATAATATGAGTGGTTGAAATTTTTGTCCCTTTTATGAGTCTTTCGCCATTCTCGCACTATCCAAATTTATAGTTTCTTCCTATGATTCACAAACATTGCCGTTAAGAATAAAGAGGCTTTGTGAGTGAAGGGAAATTGAAGAAAAAAGAGTCAAATTACAAATTCAAGTGAAGAAATGGTGGCAGGGGAATGAAAATTAGGTCACCTCATCATAATCAAATAAATGCCTCCTTATTCCATGTGGAAACAAGAGGTTTAATGGAGGAGGATAGGGATGAGATTGTTTTTTCCAACCCATTTGTACATTTTATTGCATTGTCACTAAGGTTTTCAACATTTTATGTGGATTCTATTTGGATTCTATAAGCTTCAATAAATGGAAAGGGATTTTTTTTTTTGAAATATTATTATCTTTAGAATTTTCATTTTCCATATATTGAGCCATTTATTTCACACCTAGTTCTCTACTATTTTCTTCAACCTACAAATAATTTTCAACACAATTAGTTGGAGAGACAAATCAAAATACATAACACAATGTATAATATTCAGTGAAAAAAGACATATACTTACAAATATGTGTTTTTTTTCTTATGAACTCCTTCGACTGTAAATATATCAAACCTTCACAATATCTCTTGCTTTCTTCTCTCTTGTACACTTTTCCAAAACACATAGTTTGCTTCAAGTCCTCCCACTATTTGGGAGTCAAACTACTGTCCCTATCTTTTCCATCTAACATTATTTATATGCATTTATGTTTGAAATTATTCATCAAAATTCTCATTCTCTACTTGTCATATTTAATGGATATTCTTCCACCAGTAGTTTCAAAAGCAGTTTCCTTTTGTTGTATCACTTGACAACATTTATTGTATCTTGATCTAAAAAATTGGATTTGGTAACATACACATGAGACCCGACTCTCGTGCCCAACTCTAAGGCCCAACTTGAAGCATTTTTGTCTACTAGGCTTGCCATATTTTATCTTTACCAAGTAAGACTTCTTTCCTTTAGATTTTCTTTCTTTGGATTCCCTTTTTGTAGACTCATACACATCTTGACTATTTCTTCATCTTTTGAGGAAAGTTGATACATCTTTAGACTAGAATTGGGTGATGAAAATCCACTAAGATTTGTAGATACATAAAGTATAGATTATAGAACCTTGTTTGCAAGAGATGTAATCTATGTTTTGTTATATGGTAGAAGGATGAACCGGTTGCTCCTTGTCCACAATAGGTGTGGTACTAGGTAGCTCACTAGTCTCCTTATTTGTGCCTTCAAATATTTTCTTTAATTTTAAATAAAGTTATCACAAATTTGGTGGTCCATATACCATTCTATAAAGAATATCTTGGACATGATCACGTGATATATCAGTTCGTTGATCCTTAATATTGTCTGATTCGTATCCATGTATTGATGTACCAATGTGTTGGCTTATGTAAGTTGGAATCTATATGTTGTTGCTTTCCCTCTGTTTCTGCTAACTTTTTCTATGATCCAATTTTTCCCTATAAAACATAAAACTTATCAAATTGGTGTTGAAAGCATATATGGACTACATCATTAAACAAATTATATTCAAATTTCATGGAATATGCATAGAAGTGAAAAAGGAAAGAGGAGTAACTACCAGGGATAATTTTAGGGGCAAAATTTATCCCATGGGCTATTTTTAGGGGGTTTTCTCGATAAAAAGATTCGCCATTTTGCAAATTTTGAAGCCTTGTTTCGCCCAATTTTGAAGGGGTAAATTTTTTTCACCCTAAAAATCGCCAAATTATTATCTAAACGATATAAAATCCTTGGAAATTAAAATATTTTTTGAAAAATATCTCCAAACATTTTATAGTTGGTGTTTTAAGAATTGGTAAGATTCACCAACATTTATACACTTTTAAATGAGTATGGTTCCTTAAAATCATCCCTGGTAACTACTTACTTATTTTCCAAACCAAGAGATGATAAATATTCTTTATTTCTTGTGGTGTGTTCCATCTTTACGAATACATGTCACATTTTCATCATTGTTGGTGTCACTTTTTCACTTCAAGCCCTTATTCTTCCTAGAATTTATGTCCAACATTTCACGTAAAAAACATGAAGGGAAGATCATGGGAGGAAAAATCATCAAATACTACTTGTGTATGTCTATGTAGGTAGGAATTTTTAATTGATGTACTTTGTCTAGGAGAGGAAGACAAGACACAAACACAAAATAGAGTTCTAAATCAACTCATGAGTCCTAATAAGTGACCAAATTGAGCAAAATGACATTATATAATATTGAAACACTACCAAATTTGTAGGCAAAGGACTATGTTAGCATTTCAAGCAACATATATCTAGCATAGCCCTGATGCCATTCCCAATACGTAGAATGATGATCTTTACCCTATCTCGCTATGCTTCATTTCTAGTTGATTTTTAATAGTTGTGATAGTGGAAGGAATAGAGAAATAAAAGCATTATTTCATAATTGATATTGTCCCTCTAAACAATATAAAAGTCTAAGCATTATTCTAGATTTTGTTACCACTAAAACTTTAACACATCCATTGGCATAATTTCTCAGGAGGAATTTGATAGTAAGGAACAACACACAATCATATTTGAAATAAGCACCCAACAAACATGCAAATTGTAGGTTAAAAGGGAGGACCCCACATTCTACTTGTTGTATGTAGAGAGTGTTGTTTTTTATGAGTTTTGGATCTCTCATGTGCCACTTTTGAAGAAGTGTTCACCAATGGTAAGAACATATTGGGATAAAGTGGAGGTACCACAAGTCAAACAACTTATTCTCAGTAGAGAATTCCCACTCATGACTAAAATATATGTTAAAATGGAAAGGGAAGGAAATCAATTGTCTCTCGAGGTACCAAGTATGCATTGTGTATTTTACAAGCAAAAATACATTGTACAGTACTGAAAAAACAAGTTGAGCATGACCAAAATAACGCACATAAAATATATCTAGAGATACACTAAACAAAAATGAAAATGTTGCATATCTAATAGAGTGAAAAATGATGGATAAATTTCATATATAATTTGGAACCATTTGGCTAATTCCATGACCAAAACAATAAAATCCATTTGGATAATCAAAATTTAATGCATAAAGTTAAGGTAACAAATCACCATCATCATCTACATTGCCATAAACATCACAATATCGATCACTCGTGTATACATCCACTTGGTTTTATTCCTCATCCCCATACAATATATTGTCTTTATCATGCATTACCTTCTCTCTCCCGGTCTCTTCATTGTGAATCAAAGTTTCTTCTTCAAATACTCTATTGTCGTGATCTTCAATTGCTTCTTCCAATATTTTTTGGAAAGTTTAAATTGTTGATTGGGAAGTATATCAACATCTTCCATGAATTTCCTTTTCGATCAAGACTTTGTTTGAATGGCATACGGCCATCATGGGATTGTTACATCATCAAAAAGAAATGACTAGTTAATTTGAAGGTGAAACATGCGACTCATCAGTATTTGAGAATTTGACGTGTATTTGCATGTTCAAATCCATACTCATCATGTTGTATTGTGGTTGGTTTTATCCATTTACATTTTAATAATATAGGGCTAGTTTCACCATAATCAACTTGAATAATTTCTTGTATGAATCCAAAATAAAATTTCTCTTCGGTGTCATGATAAAATTAAACACTAACAATACAATTATAATTTTCCTTTCCTTTGTATTTTTATCCCACTCTTAAATTACTACCATATGCCCACATTCCACTGAAATTACAATCCTATATATGTGGAGGTCGTGAAAGATCAATTTCACTAGTCTTTATATATTTACCTTCTTGTTGTGTGTCAATGATTGTATCAATAATCCAATCATCAAAATTTGGAAAAGAAGCACCTCCAATATTTAAATCCTAAAGTCTACTCTTTCGAGATGGATGCATTTGTGTTTTAATATCTTCTTCGTATTTTCTACATAGAATATGACCATACAAGGAAGTAAGAATGATAATAATTTATCTATTAGATGAAATTAAATAAATACATTATCGTGTCAATAATATTTCACCTATGCAACTTATCAAATGAGGATGTGTTTTGAAGAACATAGGCATATATCACAGTTCTTTCTTCATGTGATAACTTAAAACGATGTCCATTTCCTTCTAATACTTCTCCTACAACTCTCTCATCTTAGTCATCATCCCATACATGTCGATTGACATTATTAAAATCCTTCCTATATTATGTGTAAAATCCTATGGCCTCTTGCATTCAATATCCCTAAGAAATGATACCTTCTAGTTTTTCCTTATTATGAACAAATTTTTCAGAACCTTCATATATCGTTCTGTAAGATACATCCATCTTGTTCTTATTGTGCCATAATGATCTAGTTCAAATTCTAGATGTATAAGAAGATGAATATAAATATTGAATACTTTTGGTGGAAATTCTCATTCTAATAAACAAAGGACTTCAATGACCTCTCCCCTCAAATTATCAAAGTTTCAAGGATCTAACACATGCTAACTCATTCTCTTCAATATTAGTCCCGACCTTATAATTTCCAATATTGGCCCCTTTTCCAAACTTGATGTGATCGCAATAGATACAATATCCTCAATTATGACATGATATTCATGGTTATTGAGGCCTCTTAAGCTATTATTGTCAGTTTGGCTTCTAATATTACTACTTTCATATACAGTAGGAAAGCAAGTATGAGATATCAACTGTAAGAACTGTGCACATTGTTCCTTTATCCACACATAAGGATCAATAGGTTTTCTATATTTTCCATCACCATATTATTCAACCTAAATATTTTGATCAATATTTAGTTCTTGAAATTCTAGACGTTATGACACTACATCATATGCACTAAAAAGAGTTTCTATAATGGCATAAGCTATGTTTTTCTTAGTATGCATAAATTCAATAGTATGCCCAATGACTATATTCTTAAAGTGAGTAAACTTATAGAATATGCACAATCATTTTACACCACTATCATTAAGTGGATCATTTTTACTACCACGAATTCCACCACTATCAATCAACTAGATACCTCTTTTTGCATTCTCAATAATGTATTCACTTGTTATTGCCAATTGTGCTTCACAATTCTCTTCTTGACCATTGAAACGTGAATTTTGTTGATGATATGGATGCTCAATTTTAAGGTAAGTATGATGTCCACAATAAATATACTTACACAAACTGCTTCAGTTCCTCATAAAACCTTTAAAGATGCAAGCCAGACATCCATGGTATCTATGGACATCTAGATCAATCAATGTGCCGTATGCAGGAATATCATGTATCATAAACAATAAAGAAGACTTTTAAAGTGAATTGGATTGAATTGGTATCCCTTAAAAAATGATTTGCTTCACCTCCTTTCCACAATTCTGTTATATCATCAAATAATGTCTATAAATAAACATCAATTGCATTTGAAGCCACACTTTGCTTTCCTGGTATAATCAATAATAGCATTAAGAAAAATGGTTTGGTTGCTAACCACAAAGGCAATTTATAATATATTAAAAAAACTAACCAAGTTGACCATTTAGTACTCTAATATGAGAATGTGTTCACTCCATATAGAGTTAAACCCAAACTTCTGTTATGAGGATCTTGAGAAAAATTGGGCCATCTATTGTCAAATTTCGTACATATATTAGAATCAACCTAAAGTCAATGTTTTTTATCGATGCTCTTATTATGGGAATGCCATTGCATAAGTTTAGCAATGTATCGACATATGTACATTCGAACAACCGTGGGATTAGTGAATAGTGGCAAAGAATCTTTATAGGAGATGAATTTGATCTCAACTATGCTCTATACCTCTCTTATTTTTATTTCAGACATTTAGTCTCACTTGTAATATTTTTGTGAAGTAATACACAACCATTCAAATGTGTGGATGTTTTCATACCCTAATCCTAGCTTACGGATTTGCGGTTTACATGCACTTTGTTTTGTTGGCAATGTGAAGTCATGTGGTAACAAATAGGGTAACAATTCCAATAACTCATCAACGCTCTCATTTGTCCAACCATACATCACTTTCAAGTTAAGAATTAGAAGAGTTGTTGTCAAATGACTTAACTTGCAAGTACCATACACAGGTTTTGAAGCATCTTCCATCAACTTGTTCCAGTCACCATTGATACCCTCATTCAACATTCTATCAATTTCAATCCTTGCATCTAATATTCATGCCTCTGAATCTATGTGTGTTTCCTCTTCATTTATGTTTGGTGCCTCTTTGTCTCTCATGCTATGCAATTGTATCCTATCTTGAAAATATTTTTGAGGGAAAAAGATTATACTTCTCTGACCAAATTTTAGTATATATTCATAAATCATTTCTCTTTTTTTGATATTCCTACCACAATAGTCATTACATAGATATGCATATCTATCCAAGCTCTTATGATTGGCTATTCTCTCATAATGTGCATAATATTCATTGGTAGGAAAAATTGACCTGTGACTCATCTTCAATTTCCTACATTCAATTATGAAATTGGTATGAAAATTAACAAACCAATTATTGTGTCTACATTAACCAATCATATTTGACATCAAAAAGTCAACATCGGCATTGACTAGATGACTTGACTTATAGGAAGACACATTGACTTATAGAAACACAGATCATTGTGATACCTATTAGTAATGGAAGTTATTTGTTATTAAAAAAAATTATGTGGTATAAATAAATTAATGAACTCCAAATGAGGGGTTTTCCTATTTAGAAACATATATAGTAAACAATATTATAGGTGCTTAAGAAATCATATAAATAACTCCTTCCCTTTTATCTAATTGTTCATCTAAGAAGTTATAAACAGTGGTTGAAAAAAAACATGAATACTCCTTTGATATTTTTTTGTTTATAATGCTATTTTGATTTTTTCTTAATGTAGATAAATAACAATTGCATATTAGAATGCATAATAGATATAGGAATATCTCAGAACAGGGGAGAGATTAGAAATAAAGGTTAATCCCTAGCACATAAACTAATAATTATCTTAGACTTATTTAAATTGTGCCTTAGCCATTCTAAATAGTAGGAGCAATATTTGTTCTATTGGGCTCTCAAAGATAGAATATAGAAGGTGAATATTAGTTTACTTAATAGTTGGAAGTGTTTAGCAATCCAATTTTTTGTATAAAACTCAAAGATAGTTCTAGATCAATTTTGTTCTCTTTTTTTATCAATATCATATTGCAAAATACACCTAGACCCGTACAACATACCATGTCCCCATAGCTAGCTCATGTAGCCCTTCCCACCAGGTTGAGTTGAATAGGTACCAAAAGCAACCACTGGGAACATGGAAACATAATTAAAGAGAGACTTATGAAGATCTGGATCATACCAGGAACAAGGAATAGAGACCCATGATAATGACACAAGGCCTTCACTCAATGAAACTATGTCATAGTGCCTTCATTCATGGGATATTAAAGAATACCCTAATTCCACTAGATATCGATAAATACCTAACAAAATCCTTTTATTGAGACCCCCTCCCAATACATATTTCCAATTAAAAAACCCCCCTGTTACTAGATATTATGGAGTTTTACTAGATAGCCCTTTTTATACCCCCCAATACCTATAAACCCCCATACCCTGTGCCCCTCCCTCCCAATACCTACAATATATTGACCTTATTTTTGATAATTTAAAAAACCCCCTTTATGAATGAACGTGATAAGATACTGGTCAACAAGGTGAATCCCGTGTGGATAACAAAGGATAGAAACCAATCTATTTGGGGTCACCCCATATAGTCACTCATGCAAGGAACATACCTAGGATTTTAACATACCATTTGATTTTATTCAGTCCATATGATCGGCATACAATCATATAGAATTTTATTAATACTTCATATTCACCTTCAGCGACAACTAAAATCACAGGAAATTTGACTACAAAGTAGGGGCCACTGTTTTCCATATATTTTAACTTGGGGGAGGGAATATATCATCATGTAATATGCATTGATTGAACCTTCAACCCAATAGAGACAAGGGCCACAAAACCATACTGACAAGTATAGAAGTGTCAGCATAACCATATAATATAGCCATCAAGCTTATGCATTCGTGTTCAACTCTATTTGGATGTGTCCTATATAAAATCAAAGTTACATTACAACTGCATATAATCAAAACCTTGACCAACATGTGACAACCATACCATCATCATCAACATGAGACCATGAAAACCATAATCATTATACTAAATGGATAAATAGACTAAAGTAATAATGAACAAACCATAATGATAAACATGACTACCATATAAAACACATGCTTATAGGTTTAGTGCACACTAGTTGGTGTGACCATTAGCAGCTTATTTAGGAAATGTTTGGCCAAACAATTCGACCAATGGAGAGGCTCAAACAGTTCAGGTGATTATCCCTTAAGATCAGAATTTGGCTTAGGGATGTATTGCAATAATTTGTGATCATATATGTGTTGACCCAGTAAGTATCCACTTTGAAGTTTTAATACCATCAACTATACCTTTACCCTCCAATGTATTGGATTTTACATTTTTTTTCATTTCAAAGTATCTAGACAATAATGAATATATGATTTATCACTAACATTCTCACTACAAAATGGAGTTCATTATGTAATTATCTCCCCTTCAATGGATAGAATAATAAAACGTTGATGTTAAAGGTACTTGCGATGTTCTCTAAATCAATTTTCCTACCACATTTTTGCAAAAACAAATTGAAGACTTGTTGTAGAAACTTCTATTGTACCTTGTAATAGGTCTTCTTGCAAGGTCTAGTTTGATTGCTATATTGTATTCATTCCTTATTTTGTTGGAATTAATTGCTTCTTGGACAATTACTAGATTATCTGTTATTTTTATTCCTTCCTCAAATCTATATTGTTTGGTAGAAATAAAGTACTCTTCAAGATCGATTTTGATGTTTAGGCAACGATGTTGGTTATCATTTTGTAATAAGTTAGAGGCACATTATGAAGAATAGCCCCGACTTTAAATCCATGTGGAGAGTCCAACTTCTTATCATCATACTATTAAAACCAACATTTCAGACAATTGACTATACTCTTCTCAATGCAAGCATTATCAATTATGTCTAAATAAGATCAAAGATCGACTGAATTTGTTAAATGGTGAGTAGTGAATATTTTAGTGGCATGTATTAGTTACATCGCATTTTATTAGACATTTGCAAATAATTGAATATATAGCCTTTGTTTTCCAACTTGTAACAACTTAGAAAATTATCATCTTTATTTATTTATTTCTCTTGGAGGAATTACCTTACTTTACAAGTTGACATGGGTTTTTTCTCAATTGGAGAGGATGTTGTTTACAAGCCATTGCATTTTTTCAATCAATTTTTTCCACTTGTAGAAAGGGAAAATGGGTTCAATTTCATCTCTATAGGGTTAGAAATTAGCAATAAGAGTTGGTTTAGTCTATAAAACCATGCCCAAATAGATCCAATGGCCACTAAACCTTTTCTCCTTTTCCACTTGGATCCCCTGGCATGGGACATACAATATTGCAACAAGCAATACCCCGAGGGAAATAATGTTCCTTAAAATGTTTGGACAACTAGAATGCTAGTGATACTTGAAGGTAGACGATTGTAAATATGGCATGACATGTACATACCATTGTAAATAAAGGGAAAACAATCAAGACAAAATATCCCTTTGGGACTCCTAATCTTATTTAAGTCCCAAATCTAATATTGTCACCTTTGAAATAAAAATCAAGGAGAAGTCTAGAGGCCCTCCATTGTCCCATTGTACAATATCGTGAACATGGACTTCTAGTCATGTATGTATTGAATAAATTAGATTAGATTATGCTTTTTCTTTATAAATACAACCCAACTAGTATGATTGTTTTCCTTTCAATTGTTTTATGTAAGTGTTTTCATGCATGGAATTGAGAATTAATGGGGTATGAACATTGATAACAACTACATATATTTTCCAAAGCCACAATGGTGGTGGATCATGATGAAATTTCTCATCAATCCTTAGGAGGAAAGGAAAATCAATTGAATATACCTAACTATCTATTATGTAAAACCCTATAAATGAATTATTTATATAAGAAGAGGGGGACCTAGATTCAACCTCGACCTCATGCTCATCTCGATAATTTTCTTAGGTGTGACATGCATATAATTAATGTATATATCGCAATTTTGATGTCATCATTATTGCATGCTTGATCACATAGCCATTAAATTCCAATCTGTGGAACAATTGTAGAAATGGAGTGTGTTCCAAGTAGAAAGTACTCATGCAACATCCAATCCAAGATAGGTACTTCTGCTAATTATGTATGGAGTAGCATTCTTCTACAAAAGACAAAAATGCACACCCCATTGCATTTCTCTATTACCACATTGTCCTAAATGGGAAATGTCAACTAGAATTCTATGGATGTGTGTGATATGATGCCATATCTAGGTTTTGATGTTTGAAATCAAGCCATCCTATGAGTCATAAAATATTGTTGCTATGTTATTTGATTTTTTTGTACTTGTTGGGGTCATTTGACTTACTTTATGTCTTGGTTGACAATTTTTTCACCCCTCATACAAGATATTAGATGGAAAAAATGGAATTTTAGATTGAGGAAATATAGGAGAGCACATGTTCATCAGAAAACATGATATTCCCATGACCTTGGTGGGGGAAAAGTCAAAAGGAAAGGATATAAAGTTGCCTCAAGCTTCATAAGAACCCAGTTACACATAATCTCATGGCCTATACAACATTTAAGAAGCTTAATTTGGCATTTGAAGATGATTTAGATGAACAATCAAATTCCCTAAAAAATCACTCCTCTTTCTTTTAAAAACAACTACCAAATCACCTCTTCTTCCCCTTAGTTAGGATGACAAGTCATTAAGCCCACTATTTGGGGTCTATCTTAGCATCTGAACAAAAAATGAAGGTGTTCAAAATGAACATTGCAATGCCATGGAAATTTTGGATAGATTTAGAGTGGACTCTAGAGTCTAATCATAAATTCAATACAAATCATATTCCTGGCTACCGACACCGTCTTCCTTTCTTTCCTTTAAGTCGAGATAAGCCAAACCTACAAGAGTCTTCCTTATTTGATCATGGTTCCATATAGGCGCTTTCATCGATCAATCAATAGGACTAAGTAAATGATGTCAATTGTACCCATTATTGTTTCTTATTATTGATAAAAAAAGTCTAAGCAGATAAATCTCAGAATCCAAGAGAATTGGTACCCTAAGTGGTCCTAAGTGTGTCCTAAGTTAAGTAGAATATTTCTCATATAGAAGAAAACCCTAGCTCTTCACTTTCAAAACTAAAATGAATGGCTTAAAATGTATCTCAACAAAGAGAACAATAACATATGACCAACCAAACTAAGCCCATGACAAAATAAATGGATGACACACAATCAATCAACAAAAACAATAACCATAACGATAATTGTATGGTTAGTTGTATCCAATGTAATCAAAGGAAAATCATCCCAAAACCAATAGAGATTTAAGTAACTTAAAATTCTATAGTGGAAGAGGATTGCGGCTCCAAATTCGATGTTGCATAAGTCTTGACTCTTCTAGACCAACTCCAAATCAATCCTTGTTTTCCTTTTCAAAATCCTTAGCATTCTCTCCATGGAAAATGAAATAAATACTCAAATTTTCAAACCCCTTCCCTAAGACTGATGACATGAATAGTTGCCTAAATGTTGCCAAAATCCTTATCCTTAACCAAATCACCACATAAAACATATAAGTCTTCCCTAACAACCTCTCAGACCCCCCCAAAATGTCAAAACCTCTAATTTTTTTTGCCTTATATTGCATCTTGTTGTAATCACACAGATCACATAAGGTTACCAACAATACACATATAGAGACATATATTCATACAGATACAAGAGGAAAGAACATGTGATAGAATAACAAATTATATTAGTTATTCACATGAGGGTCCATACATACACAGAACTGAACCAACTTCTTATCTGGCTCAACATCCTATTATATATAATTTACAAAATAGTTATGAATAACTACTTGTCAGTTCGGTCAATCGACGCGACCTTTGGAGGACGACCTAATCTTTGATTAGTCGGTTAACTAGTCTAGTCGGCTCACCGACTAGCTCCTCCAACATCTCCCCTAGGAACAAAATCTTTCTTCGTCCTGAAGAAACATGGGAGGTGACAAACTCCTGTCTTAAGTAGCTTTCTTCCAAATGTTCTGTCTTCATGGATTGTGCAGTCGAATAGATGGTCTCTTCTATACACATACTTCGACTATGGCTTCTGCTGAAATGGCGAGTTGGTGTTGAAATTCTTCCCAACTATGGAGACCTCTTTGGATGTCTATGGTCAAGGTTGTAATGCTGGATAGGGTTGAAATTTTCTCATAAATTGAGAGACCTATAATATTATTCATGCCAGGCCCCCAAAATTGGGCTTTTTCATGTGCTGTGTTCATTAGCCTTTTCATTTGTGGACATATTGTGTCCAGTTTGTTGATGTTGGGAAGAGCCTAGTTCACCCACTGATGAGTTTGTTTCTCTAGCTTCTCTAGCTTCACGGTTTCCAATACAATCTGATCTTGTATTGTGCTCCTCGTTGCTTCATAAAGACCCTATTGGTTCTCTAATGTCCTGATATGTTCACGGGTTTCTTGAGCTTGCTGAAATACTTGGCCATAGTGGGTGTACCAGCTGCGCAGTACTTCTTCTGTAGTAGCCGATTCCTCCAAATGTTCTTGCAGTACTTTGCATGCTTCTGAAAATGCTATGTATTGTTGTCTTAATAGTACATATGTTTCTTCTTTTATCCTTTCTTTCTTGGCCTGTAGTTGTACTTGAGGGTTCGAGACGACAATCTCCAGCAGTTGGTAAGCTCTCTCTAGGGGTTTGTCCGTGTCGGTATCATTTGCTTCTGGTAAAACTGTATGAGTCAAAATCCTGCATTTGGTCAAGAATTCGACTTATTCCTCGTTAAGTTTGTCTATTTGTTCTTTTCTGCTTTGATTTCTTGTTGTAGCTTCCTTAGTGAGTGCTCCCAATAGCTGACCTAGTTCTCCATATCTATTTTTTGGTGTGTCGACTGCAGTAGTCGATCCTATTTGATGAAGGTGGATCACTGTTGGTGCCTGTTGTGTTTGATGTTGTTCTTTTTTCTTCTTTTATTTTCTTTTTCTCTTATGTTTGGAATGATGGACCAATACTGATCCTGATGGTACTGATGTTGGTTGTTGCTGTTGTGTTTGGTGTTCTTCAGTCGGTGGTTTCTCCTTCGATTGGACTTCTGTTGTGGCAGGGTTAGCTTGTTGATTTACATGTGTGGGACTTGTGTTTGTTTGTGCTTCCAATGGTGGTGAGGGTGGTGGTTCTGGATTATGAGGTGGCTCTGGTGCTGGTGGTGGCGATGGTGTTTCTAGATTTGGCGGAGGTTCTGAAGTTGGTGGTGGTGATGGGGATGGTGAATGGTCTGGGGTCACTGGAGTGGTTGGAATACCTTCTCTCGATATAGGGTCTTTGACTTCTGGCTGTGGGTCGGTAGGGTCATCTGATTCGATAGAGTCAAAGAATTTGTCAATGGTTTAGACGATTTCAAGTGCATCACCCTGATCCTTGTCCTCTAGGTCTCTTACTGGTTCATTGGCTGGTGTGAAGGTTGGTGTGAAAGATGAAGTTCATGCTACAACAACTTGGGATATCTTGTTGGGATTTTTGAGAAATGTAGATTGAATGACTCCAACAATCTTTTGCGAGGGTGAGGCTTGAGTGGTTTGTAAGGCGAGGTTCTGTCAGGAAGAGCTTGACTCTACGAGTTTATGAGTGGTGGTGATCTGCTGGGCTTTGAGAAATATGTCTGGCAGCTTATTGATAAATTGTTGGAGGTCGATATCTTTGTCCACTCTCTCCTTAAGTGTTTTTGACATTGCACTTTTGCACAAGCCAGCAGGGATGATGTTGGTGGACACTGGCATGTCTTCCTATATTATTTGGGTTGGGGATGGGGGTGGGGGAGTTGAAACTAAATCAATGGTTTCTACTGCAGAAGGGTTTGTAATTTTTACCTTTTTAGCTTTGACTTTCCTTGTCTCTTCTTAAACAAGTCGTTTGAATTGTTCCTCAACAGAGACTTTGTTTTTAGCAGCGTCTATCAAGATGTCGGTTTCCTTTGCATATAATTCGTCCTCATCCTCTGAGCTATATTGGAGGATAATCTTGCACTTCCATTTTCCTTTTGTTGTACTTTCTAGGTGTTTCTGAGACTTGGTAATTTCTACAGCTATTTGTCAGATATTCTTCTTCATCAGCTGATATTCTGGCTTTTATCTCTATTTCTTCCCCCTCCTGCTATTGAGTCTGGACCATGGTGTTTTGTTTTATCGATACCATGTCTTGTTGTTCTATCGGTGCATTTTAAATATGAAGAAGGTTTTTCTCTTTTCTCAAATTGTCTCCCGAACTGAAGGTATTGATGTGAAGGAAAAATTCATAATCTTCCTCCTTCCCCTAGTCGGTTAGTGGTTCGACAATAGAGAAGTTAATCTCTTTTGCGCCCACCGGTATGGTTATCTTAGTTTTGGATTTTCGGGCTAGTTCATCGAAAATTTCCTTGATTGTTGGATAGTATTCGAGAGGTTTTGTGTTTGTTGTGGAACCTTGCAAATGCCATATTAAAATGTGGTCGAGTTCCAATTGGATGTGTGCTGATGGTGGAAGACTTATTCGGATGTTTTGAGGCACCCTCCATCTGGCTGTTCACACTATTAGATTTTGAAACCAGTTCTCCAAGAATATACTTTACCCTCTTCCAGCTCCTGCTAAGTTCCACCCATTGAGAATGGCTTAAAATGCCACATGTGGAACCTTGTCAGTTCTAGGAGCTATGGATGCCCCATTGGAAACAGGTGGTACATGGATATTCAAATTAACAATGATGGACATTGTCACATGCCTCAATTTTGCAAAAATAATATTATCTTATTTGATTTTATTTAAAGACAATATGTTAAATTTTATGCTAAGTTGTAATTGATGACTCAGCAGAGTCAAGGATATTGAATGTAATTTTGAATATTTTAATTATAGATAAATAAAAGTGGAGACAACAGCTTAGGAGAGCTGTTAAAAGAGTGTTTACTAGTCAAGTTGGTGGAGGAGACTGGGTGGAGAGCAAACAGACATGTGGCAGCATCCTCAAACATTTCCAACTGTTGCAGGTGGCAACCTCCCTACATTTGAGGTCATGATCCCCTAAGAAAGTGGGATCAGAGCAGGTGGCTCAATTAATGATAACTGACCCAAAAGACCTAGGCAATATTTATAAAAATTCCCATTGAAGAGAGCTGAGGCTGCTCATTCTAGAGAAATGATCATTCAGGTGAATGTACTTCAGAGAAATTCAATGGCAAGGGAATTTGTGGAAAGATTTTGAGGGATTTACTGCTAAGTGATCTAGTGCAGCTTTTCAGCTGAAGGATCTTACTGCTGAGTGCAGAATATTTACTGAGTCATTGGATTAGTTTGTTGTTTGCTTGCTCCACTAGTTCTCAGCCAAAAGACCAGGAACAGGCTCGGGGGTCTTGAGGAAGCGTTGTTTGAGTGTTCTCCAGGAGTTGGTAGGGAGGAATGGCCTCCTAACGCTGTTGTTTTCCAGCTTAATCAGGTTCTATATTCTCTTTGTTTTACTGTGTTAGATGGTTAAATATGAGTCTGATTGACTAATGAATGTTAAATGTTTAGTTTTGAACTGTTAAAGTTAGTAATATTTTAGTTTATTGAAAGATTGAATCTGAAATAGATGGAAAATAATTCTAACCTGTGTTTTTCCACATCTGGAAGGACCAGACCGTACTCCAGCACAGGCAGTGTATTTAAATTAGATGAAGGAAATGAGAAGAAACTGAAATGAATAGATTTAAAATGCATTTCATAATAGCAAAGTAATGCATTGCAGTATTTAGGTATTTAACCTGGTTATCTATGTTCTTTGTTTATGTAAATGTATTGATAATGAAATAACAGTATTCCATTACAGGTAGAAGAATTATTAAGTTAAGAGGATACACTAATAGTTAATATGACATGTTTATACACAGTATATTATACTTTTATTTTCAAATTAAAAAAAATATGCAGGAAGGTAAACAGTGTTATGTTGTATATTTATTTTCTTATGTTTATTTAAATACTAGTTGCTTATACAATGAAACAATTGTAGTTAAACTACTGGTTTACATTCAGTTCATTAAGGATACAAATACGATTCTTATAGCTTATTTACTAATAAATATTCACTCAACTAAGTCTAATATTTATTAATAAGCAGGTAGTATATTACTAAATACTTAAATATAAAGAACAAACTAAACTAAGTCACAGAAGCTGAGTTCTGAGTACTTTCAACTAGTCAACTTTAGTAAATTAAGCAATAAGAATATGGTAAATAACAATTCATAAATGAAATACATATTTATGTAAGAACTGTTCTGAAATTATTTACAGGTTTATACAGGAAGAGTAATTACAGGGCCAAAACCCTCTTTTAATTTCTTGTTTAATAAAAGAAAGACAGTAAAGCTATAATTCTACTATTGAAACTTTATCAATGAACAAATTAAACTATTATAGACTGGAATATAGTCTTCATAACAAAATATATATACATATGCAAATTTAAGAAATTACATTAGGTACAGATAATAATATTAACTTAAACACTTTTTGTTTTACAAACCTACTTAAATAAAATTGAAAGAATTATTTTAAACACGGGTTTCATTCAGGAAACCCTAACTCGATATTTTTGAGTCTGCAAGTAAAACAATTTTATAATATGACTGAGTGACAGTCTTCAAGACATTAACAATATTTTCATGCAAAATAAATAATAGATAGTAAAATTTTTATTACACAGTCGAATGGGGTAAAAACCCTAGTTTACAGAGACACCATAATAGCTTTAAGATAACTGAGTCTGAGCTCAAAGGAAAACCCTTATGCTTTAAAAACCCTGTGTATTGCTTGACAGGTCGTAAAGGCTTTAAACATAAGAAACGTACAAAAACCAACTCTGAGCGGGTGCACCCATATCATGACATGGGTTTAATAAACAAAATAAAAATTGTGTAACAAAACCTACAGTTATGTAAAAACCCTTTTAACATGAAAAAACGAGCATTTACAAGTCACGGATTGAGCTGGAGTTACCCTTCTATAAGCGAGGGTTTAAACAAAAACCAAAACTAGTAAACTGAAGAACAACAACCCAAGACTGGGTAACAACCATGCCATAACTTCTTCCAACTGGAAACTTTCCCCTAAGGTCTGCACAAGCAGGGAGAGCCATTTGGTAACCAGGGCTTACTGTAGACTGAACGCCGGTCCATTTGTGAAGTGTTTCCTTCCAAGGGGTATGCGAACTGTCACTTACAAGATGGAATTCAAAGTATAAATTAAAAACTTGGGTGTAGCACTGAAATTGTAAATTCTTCATAGCTTGCAACTTTAAATAAACGATGGTTACCTGTAATGTTGGAATCCGAGGTCAAGAAGAAGGTAGACAGATACCACGAGCACAACAACTCTCATATTCACCTAAGAAGGAGGCAATTGAGTTTGGATTATCAACCACTTTGACCACTGAGGTAAGAGCAAGCAGTGACAGTGGCCAAACCATGACATCAACATTGCAAAAATATCAACTATATAACACTATCCTCACGCATAGCAAGATTGATTGCAAAACCAACTCATTCATGAGCAAGGGATTTACATCTCTAACTTTAAACTACAACTCTTCAAAGAAAAATGCACAGATAGTGGAGCTAGAGGCAAGCAACTGCGAGCATCATGGCCGTAGTGAACCCAACAAAACAGAGACTGAAACCCTCGCTGAACAATGAAGTTTAGGGTTGCGAGGTAAGGCTTATAAATCTTGTATTGCATGGCGAGGAGAGTTCCAAGTGTACTCAAATATTTTCATTATCACGGTGGGTTATTGTATAGTCTCCATTGCAATCATTCGAACCCAATTATTTGTTAAAACAAATACATTATGCATGTAATAATAATGTGTTATCGCATGAAGTCAAAATCATATCATATTCCAAATGAAGTCAAGCCTCGACGATGAACAAGTGTTATACCATCGTTAATATAATGTTCAAACCTTGTAAATAGCTTAGGTAAAGAGCCTATTTGCATATGGAGTCGAGGCACTTGTTTCTCAAAGATTTTATTTATGTTTTCGATGCTATGATAGCAAAGATATTTTAACCTTTTATAATCCAGCTTATAAGAAAAGATCAAGAGGTTAGTAGAAGCTTGAACAAGTTTGATAATGCCTTTATTATTTTGGTCTTATAATCATGAACAATGATTGTTAAACAATAAGAATTACGTTTAAGATAATAAGAAGTATATAGATATAGTAATATTTATACACAGGAATAACTCCTACTCTTAAAGGGGATCTATAGTACTAGATGTAGGATATAAATCCTACAAGTACATGAACTTTGAACACCATAATATTTACCAATTTCTAAGTCAAATTAGATCAAGGTTAAGTTAGAATCTAAAAAGTTTAGGATAGTAAACTATCTAGGATTTCATTGCATTACTTTTACATTTAAATAAATAGTAGGGTAATGTGAAGTCATCGCATGATGTTAATCATAAAGCAAATGGGAATTCCAGTCACAACTTGAAGATCTTTCTTATAGAGGATATCTTATAAAATTACAAGTGATGTTAAGTTGATAAAATTACCATATTAAGTCCTAATTGAAACAGAGTTGAAAAATATACAATAGGCTTATGTTATGAGGGACCTAGGTCTAAAATTATAATGATAAGCAGCACTTTAATTATTATGATAATAATAGCATTTAAACTCTTATGTTCAAGGAAGAGTTAAGAAACAACATCATGAGCTCTTTTAAGAACTGGAAATTAGTTAGAGTAAAGTTTGAAGGAGACCTTTTTTATCTATCTTAAAGATCTTACTGTGAAGAGACAAACTGTAGGGCGACATTAATAACCTCTACGATACAAAGATTAAGTAAAATAATTTTTATGAATCAAGTATAAGGAAATATTACTTTACCTTGCAAGATCATGAGTCTTCTAAGCAGAACTTTTACTCTAGCAGTATATTCTATGCTAAAAGAAGTATATCTGGTTAAAATGCCTTAATAAACTTTTACTAGGTCAAAATTTACCTGAAAATCCTGTAAAGATGCAAAAAATACAGATACGTTAGCAGTGGCTAAGTAAGCCCCAACTAGAAAATGAATCCTCACCTACTTGACATTCAAACCATCAGTACAGCTAAATAATCAAATGCAGATTACTTACATCACGTATAAAAATTAAAACAACATTAATCTATATGTGTTAAAGTTAAATGGTTACTTTTATTTGTCTATTTCATATCTTATATTAGCTGCTAGCAGTTATCTAACTATAATTGTAAACAATTTATGTTATCTCAAAATTTTAAATTTTTGTGAAAATTTGGGGTTTCAACATGTGGTATCAAAGCACAAGGTTCAAACACTAGGCCTTGATGAAGCCCAACTAGCTTTTATGAAACAGTAAATTGAATTATTATGCTGATGTATTTCTTTTAAATGTTATTCAACAGAGAAATTGTTTTCTGAAGTTTAACAAACAGGTATGGAAAGGCTGGAAGAATATGCAAAGGAGGAATCTCGAGTTACTGAACCAGGAAACTTACCAAGAGATCCTATACCAGAGGATTTAACTACCAATTCCTCAGAACTGTTACCAACTGTAAAAGACCTAAAATAGGAAATGGAATCTGTAAAGTGAGAGAATGAAAGGATTCTGAGGGCTCAGGAGGAGCTGAATAAGATCCTATTTGAAAAGCTTCAAACTAAGGGTAGGGGTAGAAGAACTGAATTAGAAGATACAAGTCATCAACGTAAATTTAAAAAGATGAAACATACTAAAAATGAAAATAGTTCATCTTCAGAGGTGTTTGGTGAACAACGAAATTACCATTCTACTAGTGATAGTAGTGATGATAATCATTACACTAAAAAGAGGAAATACAAACCTTATGAGGAAATTTTTGGGGAATTCAAAAAGATAAAACCACCAACATTCAATGGAGAGACTGAGAAGGGGGAGGAAGAGAAATCCTGGTTATCTGGGATGAAAAATTACTTCCAAATATATAACTATTCTAACCAGTTAAAGCTAGAGTGGCTATCTACAACCTCTCAGGAAAGGATGACATTTGGTGGTAGGACTTGAAGAGAGTTAAGGGAAAAAAAGAGAAGAATGTAAACTGGAGTACCTTTAAGAGGTATTTTAAAAATAAATTTATGTCTGAGCAATACTATGAAGAGAGAGCAAACGAATTTTATGAGCTTAAATTAGGATCAATGACAATGAAAGATCTGAACAACAAATTTTTAAGTCTACTTAGGTATGTGCCATATCTTGTAGATGAGAAACCAAAGGTACAACGATTCCTCGGTTGTCAACCTTATCATATTAAGGACATTATTGAATATGACAATCCAAAGAGTTTGGAAGAAGCTATGAGGAAAGCTAACTTCTGTTTTGAACAAAATCGGAAGAAGGAAAGCTAAGAAAAATAATAACCAGTATGAACAAAAGAAGAAGGATTTTGTGCCCAACAGAAATTCTAAGAACAATAAGGCTAGAAATTATCCTAATAATAAGAACTTCCAAGGAAATAAGAATAATTCTCCAAACAATCCGAATAATTCCAAGGGTAAAGAATTTGCTAATAACCATGGTAATTACACCAAGAACTTTGAACGCAAAGAACCTATAAAGTGCTGGGAGTGTAATGGCCCATACTATGCTTCAGTCTGTCCTAATTGGAAAAAGACTATTAGCAATATTCATACCATACACGAGGAGATGACTGTTGGGGAATTAGCAAGGACCATGCCTAGAATCAACGCAGCCTTGGAGAATTGTCAAGCAGAATATCAAACTTCCATGGTGGAAGTAGAATGTATGATAAATCAAACCCCTGTAACTATTTTGATTGATCCATGAGCTAGTCTCAGTTATATTGCACCTAAAATGGTCGAAAAATGTAAGTTACCTATTGAAAAATTTGAGAATTCTTGGTTGGTTCAGTTAGCCACTGGTGCTAAAAGAAAGGTAACTTGTTTTGTAAAAGAATGTGCAGTAGTTATGGATCATTTTGAAACTGTTGTAAAGCTTAATGTATTTCCTATTGGTTCATATGATTTACTGATTGGTATGGACTGGTTAGAATGACATAGGGTAATTTTAAATTGTTATGATAAAACCTTCACATGTTTAAACAGTGATGGAAAACCAGTAAGTGTAAAAGGAATCCCTAGAAAAACCACCGTAAGGCATATTTATGCTCTACAGCTTAAGAGAGCTGTTAGGAAGGGATGTAAAGATTATGCCGTAACAATAACTGATGAGGAGAGTCTAATTAAGATAGATAAATTAAAATTGGAAGACATACCAGTCTTAAGAAAATATGTTGATGTATTCCCTGAAGAAATTCCAGGACTACCTCCGAAAAGGGAGCTGGATTTTACCATTGAGTTGGTACCTAGTGCAGCACCTAGCTCAAAGGCCCCTTATCGAATGAACATACTTGAAATTAATGAATTAAAGTCTCAATTAAAAGAACTAATTGATAAAATGTATATTTGACCTAGTGTGTCTCCCTTGGGGGAACCTGTCATCTTCGTTAAGAAAAAGGACGGAACCATGCGAATTTGCATAGATTACCGTCAGTTGAATAAGATGACCATTCAAAATCGATACCCATTTCCCCGCATAGATGATCTGTTTGATCAACTACGTGGAGTCATGGTGTTTTCGAAAATAGATTTAAGGTCTGGATATCATCAAGTTAGAATTAAAGATGAAGACATCTTTAAGACAGATTTCAGAACTAGATATGGCCATTACGAGTTTGTCATCATTCCATTCAGGCTTACTAATGCCCCTGTTGTTTTCATGTGTTTAATGAACAACTTTATGCATAAGTATC
Organism: Pseudotsuga menziesii; assembly: GCA_001517045.1. Lineage (NCBI taxonomy): Eukaryota > Viridiplantae > Streptophyta > Pinopsida > Pinales > Pinaceae > Pseudotsuga > Pseudotsuga menziesii. Next base: position 100,352 of record LPNX010982486.1, on the reverse strand, counting down.
TAGATAAGTTTGTAGTCGTGTTTATCGACGACATTTCAATCTACTCAAAAACTGAAGAAGAACACAAAAAACATTTAAAAATTGTTTTGCTAGAGTTACGAGATCATCAAATCTTTGCAAAGTTTAGTAAATGTGATTTCTTCAAGGATAAGATTCAGTATTTAGGTCATGTAGTGACCAAGGAAGGGATTTCAGTAGATCCCGAAAAGATAAAAGCAATCGAAGATTGGCTGGTTCCTAAGGATGTAACGGATGTTTGATCTTTCGTGGGCATTACCAGGTACTACCGAAGGTTCATTGAAGGTTTTTCAAAGATTACGAATCCGATAACTTCTTTGCAGAAGAAAGGAAAGAAGTTTGATTGGAACCAAAAATGCGAAGAAAGCTTTAAAAAGTTAAAAACGTTATTAACCAGTGCACCTATTTTAAGAATAGCTGATCCTAATAAAGAATTTGTCATGTGCACTGACGCCTGCAATGATGGCTTAGGCTGTGTTCTGACTCAAGAAGGGCATGTTATTGCCTATGATTCTAGAAAATTAAAAATTCATGAAAAGAATTATGCCACTTATGATCTGGAATTAGCAGCTGTTATACATGCTCTAAAAATGTGGAGACATCACCTAATTTGCAAAAAAAATTATTTTAATGACTGATAATAAAGGATTGAAATATATGTTAGATCAGCCTAATCTAAATGTCAGACAAGCTAGGTGGCTAGCTTTCTTAAGTGAGTATGATTTTGAAATTCAGCATATAAAAGGTAAAGAAAATAAAGTTGCTGATGCATTAAGTAGGAATGCAAGGCTAAATTTTGCAGCAGCTATTAGCACTTATGCTACAGATATCATGGGCATCTCTATGCTAGGTAAAGGTCAACCTAGACGTTGGCAATGGTCACATTTGCTAACAAACTTCTTACAGTATTTATAAAGTGTTGGCCACCATAGTCCTGATTGTTGAATTTTCTTTGCAGTTGTATCCGACTGAAAGTATCCTCCTGCCGGTCCATGATGTGCTTCATACATAATGGTTTCTCGTTCATTCTCTAGAACGCATCGATGAAGTACTTTGTCCGAACTTGTTTTGTACAAAAATCCATTGATTAGGCTATATGGTGCAGCTTTCATAGCTAGAATTTGTTTCTTCTTAGTGTTCATGCCTTCAGGTGCTTGTCCATTCTCTAGAAATTGTGCTATTTCCTCCAATTCTGTAGGAAAAACTTCTATTTGAAATAGGTGTGCATCTAGCAAGTCATCTTTGACTCTTGACGGTTCCTCCCCTATGTCGATTCTCGACAAGTGGTTGAGCCCGACATTTAGTCTTCCTGGTCAAACGACAACTTCAAATTCGAATTCTTGGAACAGTAACAGCCATCGACAGATTCTTCCATGGTGTAGAGGCTTGTTTACTAGATATTTAAGTGCTTGATGGTCCATGTAGAATATGAAGGGGTTATCCAATAGGTAGTGTCAATACTTTTGGAGTGCAAAGACCATCCCTAGTGCCTCCCTTTCTGTTGTTGAGTAGTTGTGTTTTGCCTTATTTAATTTTCTGTTGCTGTATATGATTGGATATTCCATTCCATATTCACCAGGTTGGGTCAAAATCACACCTATTGCTAGGCCTGAAGCATCAATATATACGTGGAATTTTATCGACCAATTTGGGAATTTGAGAATGGGTGCTTCGACTAATTTTCTTTTTAATGTGTCGAGTGATATGTCACATTCTTCTATCCAGGTGAAGTCTTAATCTTCTCTTAATAGTTATTCCAGTGAGTATGTCATATCTGAGTAGTGTCGAATGAATTTTCTATAATATCCTGTATGACCTAACAATACTCTGACCTGTTTTGGATTCACCTATGGTTTTAAGTTGAGAATTATTTTTATTTTTGCAAATTCGACTTTAATGCCTTCCTTGCAGACAATGTGCCCTAGTAAGATTTCTATAGGGGTTAAGAAGATACATTTTTTTTATTAAGAGATAACTGAATTTGTTGACATCGTTCCAACATAAGCCTTAACCATTTACAATGGTCTTTCAGCATGGAATAGATCGTCCAATCGTCAAAGTAAACTTCCATCATTTTATAGATGTATTCTTGAAATGTTTTGACAACTATTCTTGAAAACACTACAGGTGCATTCTTGAGACCGAATGGCGTCACTTTGTAAGCAAATGATCCAAATTCACAAACGAATGTAGTCTTTTTCTGGTCCTCTTTGGCTATTGGGAATTGATTATACCCTAAAAACTCATCTGTGAATGAGTAACATTTGTGACCTGCGACTTCATTTAGGATTCCGTCGGCGTAAGGGTTCAAAAATGGATATGTTAGGGTGACCGTATTTAACTCTCGAAAGTCGACACGGATTCTTAACTTTGTCGCATCATGATTTTTTGGTTGGACGACCATTGGGCTTGCCCATTCCGACAGGTCGATGGGGTAAATAATTCCATCTGTGAGCATATTGTCAATCTCATTTTTTACTATTTCCTTGTATTTGTGAGCCAACTTGTAGGGTATTTTATTGATAGGTCTAGTTTCAGGTTTGATGTCGATTTTCATCTCGTCCATTTCTTTTACTAACCCTTTTAGGTGTTTGTAGTCTCGAGCAAAGACATCCTGAAATTCTTTTAATAAGTCATCGATTTCTGGTTTTTGTTCTTCACTCCAATAATCGCCAATTCTTTCCATTTTCGGTCTATTGTCATTAGATATGTTGATTTCTATGGTTTTAACTTTTATGTCCATCCACCTTGCTCTTGTTAATCTGTTGACTACCTTCTTTGAACTATGAAAATGTCACTGGAAATTTTGCTGCTGTCATCTGGTCGGTATCGTCTTTATCAGTCGATTCGATTTTGAGTATCGTTCTGACTAGCTTGACCATCTCTAGGTGATCATATTTCCACTGAAATATTTTCCCATGTGTATGTTCATTTTCTAATTGGAGTCTCAACGACTATGGTATTTTGTTTGATCGAATGTTATGGCATGCTGCATTTGGTCAGCTATTCTGTGTTGATTTGTTAGTATTCGGATATACAAATGTTTTTATTTGTTTCGTAGCCTCGACTAATTTTTCTTCTTCCGGTATAAAGTTAAATTCTTTGATAAAATTTTCTCTAAGTTCATTCCATAGGAATGTTTCACCTCATGCTTCTTCCATTTTATACCATTTATTTGGTAGGTTGTCCAATGTCGAGGGAAATAGGTGTGGCCATATATGCTCATCTTTGTAACCAAGTCTTCTCCATTCTTTTTAACATGTTCTTATGTGGTTTTATGGATCTTGTCCTTATGTGAAGACATGTATTTGGACCTGTTTAATTAGTTTCCTACCTCCAAACCTTTCTATGAATAAAGTTGAAGCTGTTTCCCATGTTTGTAACCTCGACTGATGGGTGTCCCACCATCGAGAAACTTGTCCTGTAAATGTTTCTACCAGGATTTGGAGTCGACCATGTTCACCTAGGTTCTTAGAGATTTGTTCTACATGGAGAACTGGTGATTCTCTCTCTTTATACTAAATTTTTTGTTTATTATCTATGTTTATTGGTGTCAAATAGGGGTATTCCCTTATTTTATTTTCAAATATTTTAGGAATAGTCGAGACAGAGAAGCATTGACAAGTTGATTTCTTCTAGATAGCCTGAATAGTCCAACACCCCCTTGCTTGTGTTTCGTAGTTTTCAATTTCCCGGTCATATAATTTGGCATCCAAATTATATCCCACTGAGTCCTAGTTTCCGAGATGAAGTTCACCATAACTATTAGGTTCGGTATAGTCTTCATTGTTTTGAATCTGATAGAGGTGTCGAACATCGATTTCCTCGTCTATAGGTTCACTCCGGGGTTCTCCTTGTGACGGAAAAATGGGTACAATAACTTTCTGTTTGTTCCATTTTAATTTTATTCTTTCCTTGTCCAATGAGATAGATGCCTTCATTTTTCTGCCCCATGGACGTCCTACTAAGGCTGGAAAGGAACTGGTTCCTTCCTTAGGGTCAATGATTTCGAAATCGACTTTTGTTGAAATGCCTTTTATTATTGTGTCAACATTTCTCCAAACCCCAATGGGTTTAATTATTCCTTGGTCGACTAACTTTAAATATATGCCCGATTCGTTCAGTCAAGGCCTACCCAACTGTTCCCATGTATCCCTTGTCATGATGTTTACTTGGGATCCAAAGTCGAGAACGACTTGTCAAACGTGGCATCCTTCGATTTCAAGATCAACAAGTGGATCAACATCATTCTTATCTTTTTGATTTAGACTGCATATACTCTTAGTTTGTTTATATATATCATTTTGTTCTTGATATTGTACAATAGATCAATGAATTGTGTTACCGACTTATCTTTATGTATTAATTTCAATAGTTCGTGAAGTGTGTTCTGTCGATTGTCGACGACATCCTCTTATCTCGCAAATTCTTGAAACATGTTTGATGCATCGTTATACAATTTTTTTTTCTTTGTAGGGTTAGGATATTCATTTTTGTCTTTAACTTTGCTTATTCTTGGATTGTCACCTCCAATTTCCGTTCCTTATCTAGTTACTATGTGTAGATTCTTTGTGCAAACTATATCACTCTTTTGAACACAAGACAAGACATTAACATTTTTATTTTTATTAATTTTGTCAAGTATTGTGGGACAATATTCCAATGAGTGGTCACCCACACCACAACTAGTACAAAATTTTAGGCCGGTTCTGTCTTTATATGGATAGTCCGCATATCGATGTCCTTCTTTATAGCATGTAAAACATTGAATTGGCTATCGCGGTCATTTGTCATGATTTCCAGAGAATCATCCTCAACCTCCAAATCCTCCACGACGATTGTAGAACCGGCACTCATATCTACAGCCTTCATATTTTCGATTGCTTGGTTCGTTCTGGTCATTGTTCCTTGGGACATTGTCATTATTCTGAGCCACTGTGTTTGTTTGGTAGATTTCCTAATAGTTTTGTCGGTTTTGAGGTTCAAGTGGTAGTCGATTGTTGCATGACTCTTAACTTCATAGATCGCACACTAAGAATATTTTCCATTCTTCATGTCATATGGGCAATCCTTCATCGTATGGTCTCCATGCTCCTGACAGATATCACAGAAAAATTTTGTTTGAACAAAACGGATGTCTTGTTGGCTTGTGTCCTATCGACAATTATCTTTAGTATGGTCAGTTTTAGAGAATTTTGTGCACTAGATCTCCTGACCTTTGAGGTTCATTTCTCTTAAATATTTCTATATGATTTCCAATTGTTCTTGAATTTGTGTGTCGACGGCAGGGTATGTCAGGTAGTCCTCATCTATTTTGACCTGCAGAGCTTTTTTCAGTGCTTCTTCATGTGTTTTGAATGTCTCTATACTTATATGTCATCGGATCTTTTGGGAGAGCCCTGGAAGAAACCATTGAATCAATAATTTTTCATCAATAACATAGTCTATTTCACTCAAGAGGTCTTTCCATATTTTGTCGTAGTCCTGGACGATTTCTACACTGTGGACTTAAGTTTTTTCGTTGCCAGATGCTTCGCATATGGTGTCTTGAAGAAGGATAGAAACTTCTACTTGATCTCTGCTTTAGATGCGTTAGGTGTCCTTTCGGTATAGGTCATATACCAAGCTAATGCTCTCTTTTGTAGGGCACCTGTAAACTACGCCATTTGTCTATCTTCATTTGTAACTTGATTGGTCTCCCATGTTGACTCGCAGATGAACCAATGTCACCTAGGATCTTCGTCTCCCTCATAGAGGGGGATATGTCTGAACCGTGCCCCATTTCGACATCGGCTTCTCCTTCGGGAGGTGGCGGTGGCGGTGGTGGGGGTGGTGGTGGGGGTAGTGGGATATTCCGTGTATCTCTCTATCCACAGCTAGTCTTGATGGAACTTTTGTTTTCGTCAAATATTTTGGTTGTCAGTTCTGTTTCAACAACTTGTCAGTCAGTATCGACTTCTTTTGTCGATGTCCAACTGCACTGTTGTGCCCTTGAGTCCAACTGGTCTTTGTCTTGTAAAGTTGTGTTTGGCAAGGGGGCACTCCTTCATGTCCGGGGTAGAGTAAATGGATACTTCGGTTGGAGGGGTATACCTGAAGTGTAACCTAGTTTCCTTCCTCTGGTCGACGGATCACTAAATGATTGTCATCATTTACTTCATTGTATAGTCAACTCCATATACTGAACTCACCAGCTCTTAGTCTCAGGTCCTCTTCGACAATGGCCTACATTTGGGTACTCGGATTTATCGTAGATAGATGTCTTAACTCCTGGGGTATTTCTAGTTGGAGAGCTTCCCGCTGCTCTATCCACAAGTCTTCCTCCATTAGTGACACCTCTTCATCTACACCTTCCTCCTGTCGGTCATGAATCGACTGTGACAGATTTTCTTCCTGCTCTGTCACCCTGGAAACCATTCTTCTTTGGAGCACTATAGCTTTCTCTCATATCTCTTCCCTTATTTTCTGCCTCTTCTCCCTTTCTATATTTTGTAGGTCCGATGTACCTTTGTGAGTCATTGTCCGCTCAATTTCCTTCTTAGGTCGAATTTTCATTGTTGGTGGTGGTATTTTCTTAGGTCGGCTAGAATCCTTCTACTCTGCCCCGACACATGGCCAGCTACCCCCAATAACCTACCCGACGCTTTAGTAAGCTCGGATAGTTACATCTATTTGTTCAGGAAGTACTCCCACTCCCTTTCAATAATAAACTTTTCCCACACTTTTTTCTTTTCCACCCTGTTAATGTTTGCTGGAGGTTTGATGAGTGATGGACGAGGTTCGACTATATGACCTACTCCTCTGTCGATTAAAAATTTGAATAACAGGGTCGATACTGAACAAATAAATTGCTCAGTGAAGTCGGTATAGAATTTTTTTTCAATACTTTCAACTAAAACTCTCTCCTCTACTGCTTGTTCTTCATAGAATTCATTTGCAATTTTCTCAAACCACTCCAATAGGTTTTTTCCTCCTCCTTGGATCAGTTTCTGAAGCAATTCTTGATCTTTAGTTGCTTTCGGCTTCATCTAATAGTTTTTTCAGCAGCTGGGGTACCGATTCTACAAATTTTTCATGTGTTTCGGTGAAGAATTTCTCCTTTTCCTAAGCAATGGTCAGTCTGTTTCTTCTCGCGTAATTCTACAGATAGTTTACGATCTTATGCTCCCACCAATTCTTAATCTCTTGCTATGATATCATCTACGTATGGTCATACCATCCGTATATGTACTACCACCAATGGAACCAATGTTGTGATCACACATATCACATAAGGTTACCAATAATACACATATGGAGACATATATTCATATAGATACAAGAGGCAAGAACAAGTGATAGAATAACATATTATATTAGTTAATCACATGAGGGTCCATACATACACAGAACTGAACCAACTTCTTATCTGGCTCAACAACCTATTATATATAATTTACAAAACAGTTATGAATAACTACTTGTCGATTTGGTCAACCGACATGACCTTTGGAGGCCAACCTAAGCTTCGATTAGTCGGTTAACTAGTCTAGTCGGCTCACCGACTAGCTCCTCCAACACACCTCAAAACCCCCAAAGCATTCTCTTCCTGCCAAATCTAGGAATTTGGCACCAAATACACCTCTCATGAGGTTTCATGGCTTCAAGAAGGTCATTATGGTGTGGTTGTTGTCACTGGTTTGGTCTAGTCATTGTAGTTTTGTGTAAAGGCAGTGGATTTTGTGTATGATCAATCAAAAGGAGGTGGGTTTTGTGTATCAACAACAATAATGCGATGATAATTCATTGTTTTTCATTTTAAATATGCTTTTAATATTATATATAAATAATATAATATATAAATTCTATTACATATGAGTTATATATCATATTATTTATATATTATATTGTATGTTAAATATTGTATTATTTATATATTATAGTAAATAATATAAAATGTTATATATTGTATAGGTTATATATTATAATATAGAGTATAAAATGTTAAATATTATATAATTTTTTATATATTAAAGTATACATGCAATATGTAGTGGCAATATACATGAATACTGACTCTAGCATGTTTTTAGTTAGTAATAGTTATGTTAGTCAAATATCCACTTGTTGGAACTAGTTAGATTGTCAACACTCCTTTTAGATATAGATCCACTACATATCTTTCTTGGTCATATAGAGATCCACTTGTTGTAGATTAGATTTCCAATACTCCTTTTAGATAAATATTCACTACAATATCTTTCTTGATCATGTAGAGATTGGAAAACAATGTCATAATCTCCAATCTCAATTACCACTCAATTGTTTTCCCTCTGCAACAACAATTTGATTCTTTAACTTCAGTATCTAACCTATAATTTCATATATTTATAGTATAATCACTAATACAAAATCATGACACAGTACACATTAAGCGATGTTGATCGAATTTCAATCGAAATTTATGATATATAAATGCTTGAGAAACATTAATACTATATGTTTTTGCTCATGGCTAACATAATTAAGCTAGTTGGTGAAACGAGGGTTAGGATTGAGTTTCACATTATGATGTAAATAATTATATTGAAGTAAATCATGTTATTGGGTGTGGAGTTGCAAAGCATATACAACACATTCATGGATACTACAAAAATGTATTCAACATGAAAAAAACTAATCATAAACTTGGTAAAGCACACTAAAATAACTACAATACCAAAACTCAATTACATATAAGAAAGAAATACTTCTAAATTAGATTCACATAATCGTTATATAGTTGTAATACTACATGACTTAAAATTTCTCAAACTTGGTAGTATGTAGCATATAAAAAAGTGTGTGACTAAATTTTTTGGCTGTATAGTCACATATTTCTCAGTTTGTACTAGTGTTAGTATTTTCCATGTTTCTCCATATTTCATTAACCATTTCAATTCAACTTCTAGTTCTGTAGCAAAAATTTTGGCTTCATTTCTTTATTCTAAAATTCACACCTAAAATTCATGGAGACCTCACTTATTTATACACCTGATTAGTCTAGCTACCTCACCCACTTTAAATTAGCCAATTATTTATTTTAATCATTCCTTATTATTCACCACCCCCAAGATGGAATTCCCCCTTTTTTCAAATTTATTAATATAATTTAATTCAAAATCATTAATTTTCATTAATATAATGTTATATCAAGTTTCCCCATTCAAAGTGGGTATCTCCTAAATTAGTTAATTCAACCCAAGGGATCCCTTTATGTTGCCTCAGCTTGGTTCAAAATTTGGAAGGTATAGTTTCTAGGGAGTAAAGATTTTGCACCCCTATTACATGACCCTTAATCATAACTATGAAATAAGGATTTCACACCCCTATTCCCATGGCGTAAATAATCATTCCACACATTATGAAAATATAGAATCCACACTCATGTCTTGATTTCACTAGTTATGGCTCACAGCCATATGTTGGCAAGTTGTCCATGACCCACCCTAAGTGAAACACGTGCATGCACCCACACATATGAAATATATCAATATTATTGCAAACAAAAATAAAAGTTTAAATTCTTTTTATCACCATATATCCTCCATAGGTCTTACTGGTGGACACCACCTTGGATCTCTACCTAACAGTCTTGATTATAGAGCATGTTTCCTATATCATTAACATTGATGATATTAGTTTTCAACATAATCATGAAATCATATAAATCATCCAAACAATATCTAATGCAATTACAATATTTTCATTATTCTTTTGTGGCATACAATTAGGCTTCCACAATCCTTCATTTACACAATCAACTCCACCCACGATCCTTGTAGATTTTGTCAACCTTCCACAATTCATGTTTACTTACTAGAATTAGTAATCTTTCATCAATTTATAACAAATGAAATCAATAAAGAATCAAAGCTATTATTGATTAACTAACATGGGTGAATCCATGGAAACAAGTAACAATTCTTGTCAGGGTGGGCAAAGGGAGGGAAGTTTTCCACATGCTCAATTGTGTTATTTTAAGCTCTCAATCAACCTATTAGGATCTAGATTGAGATCTTGTATAAGCACTTGATCAAGCCAATTTGGTGAAAAATCCAAACCCTCATTTGAGGGTTTGGATAGGTTAAGAAAATGCTTGATCGACTTATTAAGATCGACGAGCTATAAGATTAAAAGTTCTTGATCAAGTTCTAGAGCTTGGGCAAGCTCCTTAATCAATTTGTTGACTGAATAGATTTGAGTAAATGACCCACACACATAGGGTTTGGGTTCAAGGATTAATTAAATTGATCTATTTGTCGGCCGTGACAACCTTTTGATCAACAATGTTGGACCAATCATATAGATCAATTGAGATTTTCTATTTATATATGAAGAAAACATAGTTGTGTTTATTTTTTGCAAAATAACTAGCCTCAACTAAGCACTTGTTTGGATGGTTGTAAATGCTCGATCAAGCTATGTGAAAACCCCAACCACCCCCATTTCTAGTTATCAACCCAAAGGAATCAATCCTAAGATGTTGGTCGATTTCATTATCATTTTGATGGATTAAAAAATCATTTTTAATTGATTTTTTTTTTTAATTTTGTCCCTAGGAAACCATTATACTAACGAAATTTACAAATTTTCTGATAAAATTAAATTACCTTTTATTTATGTAATTAAATAAAATTTAATTTTTTTTCTTTTAAATTTTATTGATCGACGACAATTATGTTTGCTATTTTTTCAATTTTTTATTTCAATTATAAACCAGTGGCATTGAAGCTACCATTTTTTTTCAAATGATGTGCTAGTAAGAGGAAACGTTCGAGAATTTTTTCAATCCTCTGGTAATGCACAGAGGATTGAAAATCTGAACTCGCCAATGAAACCTCAAACAAATACCTATTTACTTTCACCAGTGGAGATTGTGTTGTTATAATTGCTTATCTCGACATGTTGAGTCATCTATTTGGGCTCATCTTCAGGAGGAAAGTATTGTGGGGAGAAAGATCCAAGAACAATGATATTACATATAGATTGTAAAGAGATTATCCTTAATTCTTTGAGGCTGGAAAATATAATGATATTCAAGGTTTTTGTTCAATAAGAACTTGGCTATAGGGTTGTAATGTTCTATTTTTTATGAATAGGGAATTGATAGAGGACCTTTAATACCAGGAGCACATTAGGACAATTATTCAGTCATCAGTATAGTAAAGAGAGCCATCAGATTTATTATCATAAAGCATGCGGAGCATGTAGGCCTTATTTCTTCAGTATTAACGTCAACTTGAAATTAGAATTGTATGCATGCAAAGTGAGCATAAACCCTAAAAGTGACATGCAAACCCTAAAAGTGCATAAGGATCTATTTAACAAGGGTTATAGGACTAAAGGAGATATATATTATTATTGTTGATTGATTTTGGATTTTTTGAACAGCAGCACAATGTTTAGCCATGACAGTTGGGGTTGGAGATAGTGTCTTCAGCTAGAGAGGGTTCGGAAATGAGATATCTTCCCTAGTCTATTATTGGGATATATCATCCAGGTTTATGCACAACATTCATCATATACTTCAGTATTCAGAGATCCAACACATTTCGAAGGGTTATTGGCAGATCCACGTTTTGCAGCCGGAAGTAGCTGGGAAACCACAGGAGGGTTTGTTGGGACCACAAAACCTAGTATTTCCTCCGCATGTCAGTTTCCTCTTTCTCAGCAAGTTTATCCTACGACATATAGTGATTATCACCCATTAGTTTTCTCAACTTGAGCAACTATCATCAAACAGAGAGCTTGGGGGTGTGAGCAGCAGAACCATAGATCAATTTTCTAGGGAAATTAGAGGCTGTCAAACCCATGCATGTGATAGTCTATCTCTCCGGCATCAGTAGACGGACAATCCCACAAAGTTTCAGCCTGATCTGACCTCTCCTCCTACAAAAAACATCACCTTTAGTCTGGAGGGTGCTTACGGTACAGCAAGGCGGTAACACCGGAGGAAAGAAGCACTACTATCCCACCTATCTGGATCTTTATGCATGCAGCTATCTCTGGAGTCATTATCAGTCGGGATATCAGTGGTAAGTGTTAATTTCTCTCTGCAAACCCTATCCCTAATTCAACTACATTTTAGGGCATTTTTGCATGGCAAGTTTTCATGCACAGTTATTTCGTATTTTCGTATAATATTGTGTGTGTGAGTCAGCACTACAACAGAACATTAGAGAATATTAGTATTTGGGATATTATACGGGTCCATCATGTTTGATTCCCCTACACTTTAAATTGCTTTGAAACAAAGTTCATATACGCTTTGATTATTACATGTTCATTACTAATATTTTGAAAATCAAGTCGATGCTCCCATAAGGCCTACCTAACCATATAAATCCCATACTATTGAAAGTTGAATAAGTTAGACCTAATTCCAATTATACTAGTTCAATCCAAATCCCATAGATTAGGAGATCTAAAATAAAGAGAGTGAAGTATCAGTTTCACCCTATAGCCACCCCTTTTCCACTCGTCGTGATTTACCTACAGAATCAAAGGAACAATAAATCACCCCTTTAGTAGATATGACAACAGATAATTTTCATTCTCCCCTTCCATATTTCTCCATTCCATCATAATATCTTACAAGAATAAGAAATTTGGTTCATGGATCCTAAGTAGTCTCCCTAAGGATATGTTTTAATGGGTTGAACATCATATTCTAATATGGAATTTAGCATTATCATCATTTTAAAAAAGAGGATGGTCTTGCTAGCACTCTAAGATCCCGAAGAGTAGTTTTCCTCAAGTTCCCTTTTGGATTTTTTTTTCTTATTTTCCTTCACTTGAGCAATTAATTTAGAAAATATTTCTTTTATAAAAAATGTATTGCTTGAAATTTGGCGGTGTACACCCCTAATCCTCACATTCCCCAATGACTAAGATCTTAAATTTTCATATGCTTAGCTAAGACATCAGTATTTCATTTCATTTTCATGACAAAAGCATATAAACAGGATCACTGAAAGATAGACAAGCACAACCATAAAAAAGGAACGCAAAGATTTATCCTGGGAAAACCCTAAAGGGAAAAACCTAGCAAAAGCTTCCTCAATATAGATGCCCCAAAAAGATAAAAGATAAAACTAGCAAGGAGATCAAAGCTTGATCCTCCTCCTTCTCCAGCTACTTCTCTTCTCCACTAATGCGCTACACAAGTGAGAGAGTGTGTGTCACAAATGAGGAGCACTACACCTCTATTTATATTCATCCCTTCACTTAAGTTAACTCATTTTACATGTAGGCTCGAGTTACACATGTAGACTCAGGTAACCACACTGGGGTGATAATGACCCACCTTTACAATTAGAGGGGACTACCTCATGACTCTTATTAGTTCTTCCGATTAGGAGCATCGGGGTACAATGTAATACAAGTGGTTCTCTCGGTAGGACCATCGGGGACCACAAAAAGATACATATAGAATATTCTTCAAAGTTACAATATTTCAACACTCCCTCTTAACGAGAAGGGTATTCTACAACAACATCAACAACAAGAGTAGAGATAGGGGACATCATCAACATCAATAGGGTAACACATCTATAAATCATTGGAAGCTTTTCAACATCATGTAGTCTTCATCTTCAATCTTCAGTCTTCATCATCAGCAACATCTTCAGTCTTTGATCAGCAACATCTTCAGCATTTTGATCTTTCAATTAGCAATGACATCTTCAGCACTTGGACCTTTCGATCAGCAACATCTTCAACACTTTGACTATTCGATCAGCAATAACATCTTCAACATTTTGACCTTTCAATCAACAACATATTCAGCACTTTGACTTTTCGATCAGCAGCAACATCATCATATTCTGATCTGTCGATCATAATCATCATCACATTCTAATATTTCGATCAAAAACATCATCATCATACTCTGATCTTTCGATTAGAAACATCATCATCATACTCTGATCTTTCGATCAGAAACATCATCAACATAGAAACATCATCATCATACTCTGATCTTTCGATCAGAAACATCATCAACATACTCTGATCTTTCGATCAGAAACATCATCATCATACTCTGATCTTTCGATCAGAAACATCATAATCATAGTGCGTCATCATCATACTCTGATCTTTAGATCAGTACGTCATCATCATCATACTCTGATCTTTCGATCAGTACGTCATCATACTCTGATCTTTCGATCAGTACGTCATCATCATCATACTCTGATCTTTCGATCAGTACGATATCATCATCATCAGCAACAACCTGCAATCCACAACTTAAAGACAAAAAAGTCTTTGGATCACTTTTGGACTTAAAGTCCAGGGATGATACAATCCCACCACATTCTCGACAACCGAAGTTATCGGATTGATTATGGGAGAATCAGTCCCTATCACTTTAGGACTAAGTCCAAGGACAATGAAATCCTACCACATTCTCAAGGACCGAAGCCACCAGATTGATTACGGGAGAATCAGTCCCTATCACTTTAGGACTATGTCCAAGGATGATGCAATCCTACCACATTCTCGAGGACCGAAGCCACCGGATTGATTATGGGAGAATCAGTCCCTATCACTTTAGGACTATGTCCAAGGATGATGCAATCCTACCACATTCTCAAGGACCGAAGCCACCAGATTGATTACGAGAGAATAGGTCCCTATCACTTTAGGACTATGTCCAAGGATGATGCAATCCTACCACATTCTCGAGGACCAAAGCCACCAAATTGATTACAGGAGAATCAATCCCTATCACTTTAGGATGATTTCCAAGGATGATGCAATCCTACCACATTCTTTAGGACTGAGGTCACCGTATCTATTATGAACAGATGTCCCAGGATGATACAATCCCTCTTCATTCTCAAAGACGAGGTCTCTGAATCACTTTAGGGCAAGTGCCCAGGAATGATACAATCCGCCACGTTCTTGAGGACTGAGGTCACCGGATCTATTATGGATAGATGTCCCAGGATGATACAATCCTTCTTAATTATCGAAGACCGAGGTCTCCGGATCACTTTAGGGCAAGTGCCCAGGGATGATACAATCCCACTGCAACATCACTACTCTCCCTTTCGGGGAAGATCTTTTCGAACCACACCAAGCTTGTCTAAAAAATGTTCAAACTTCACTCAGGACAGAGGCTTTGTCAACACATCAGCAACTTGTTCATCAGTACTCACATACTGGAGCTTTATGGCTCCCTTCTGCATCATATCTCGAATGTAGAAATACCTGCTTTCTATGTGCTTTGATCTGTCATGAAACACAGGGTTCTCTGTCATCTTTATACAACTTTGGTTATCACATAGAATCACGGTAGTGTCCAACTCTAGGTTGAATAATCCTGACATTAGCTTCCGAAGCCATATGGCTTCACAACTAGTAGAGCAAGTTGCTATATATTCTGCTTCGATTGTGCTTAGTGCAACACTGGATTGCTTTCTGCTAAACCATGAGATCATAGCAGATCCCAGACTATAACATCCACTTGATGTGCTTTTTCTATCTGAGATACTTTCGGCCCAATCTGCATCTGTATAGCCATACAATCTATACTCGTGGCTATTATCACAATATAGACCAAAGTCTATAGTTCCTTTCAAATATCTCATCACATGTTTTGCAACTACCAAGTGAACCCGTCTAGGTTGAACTAGATATTGACTTAAGGTGTTCGCAGCAAAACAAATGTCTGGTCTGGTATTTGACAAATACATCAATGACCCAATGATCTGTCTGTAATGAGTCACATCCACTAACTCTGATGAGTCATCAGTTAACAACTTCAGGTTGGAATCCATGGGTGTGGACAAGGCTTTGCATTCCAACATGTTGAATCTTTTCAATATCTCTACTGCATACTTTCCCTAATTGAGAAATATTCCTTCTGAAATTTGCCATACTTCCAGACCTAAGAAATAATGCATTAACCCAAGGTCTTTCATCTCAAATTCTTCATTAGTCTCTTCTTGCTTTTCATAATCTGTTTCTCATTTCCTGTCAAGAATAAATCATCCACATATAGTAGTAGGATGACAGGTTCATGTTCTACAACCTTGAGGTAAAGGTTAGGATCAGCTTTACTCTTGGTAAAGCCCATGCTTGACAGGAAACTATCTATCCTCTCATACCAAGCTCTAGGATCTTGTTTAAGACCATACAAGGCGTTCTTCAATTTGCATACATGAGTATGTATGTCTTCAACTTCAAATCCTTGACGCTGTTCTATGTAAACTTCTTCTTCGATAACACCATTCAGAAAAGCTGTTTTCACATCCATCTGGTGAAAGTCCCACTTCATTATGGATGCAAGTGCCATGATAGTTCTAATCGAAGTATATCATGCTACAGGAGCAAATGTCTCTTCATAATCAATTTCCTCTTTTTGAGAGAAACCTATGGCCACAAATCTTGCTTTATACTTCTCGATACTTCCATCAGCTGCATGCTTTATTTTGAATATCCATTTGGAGGATACTATACTCTTTCCTTCTGGTTTGGGAACTATATCCCGTACATCATTCTTCATTATTGATTGGTATTCTTCAGTCATTGCTTCTACCCATTCTTTCTTCTGTACCGCTTCTACATAGTTTGTAGGTTCTTGTTCTACCAGATCGCACATCAAGGCTACATAGTTGGAAAAAGTATTAGGTTTCTTTCTTTCCCTTGTAGAGCCTTTAGGAGCTCCATATCTTTCTGACTCTCGTAAAATTTCTCTTGTCCAAGCAGGCTTTCTTTTTCTTGATATCTCCATCATGGGAGGTTCTTGTGGTTCTGCCATGTCATGTTCTTCAGGAGCTTCATCTTCACGGAGACATGTAGTTTCTTTATTTCTGGGTGGTGTCTCTTCTTCATACACTTCTTTAAGTTGGCACTTCCTGGATCTCTTGAGAGCTGCCTCTTCATCAAATGTCACATCTCGACTGATTTCCATGTGGTGGAATCCAGGAATGTAGATTCTGAATGCTTTGGATACTTCACAATATCCAACAAATATCCCCTTCTTTTTGGAAGGGTCTAATTTGGTTCTTTTCTCTTTTGGTATATGAATATATACTAGACAACCAAATATCTTGAGGTGACTTACCTCAGGCTTCTTTCCCGTGAATATCTCTTCTCGAGTTTTGAACCCAAGAGCACTTTGAGATATTCTATTTTGTACATTCACAGCAGTTCTTGCCGCTTCTTCCCATAGGTGCATTGGAAGATCTTGATCATATATCATTGTCTTCACTGCCTCCATGATGGTTATGTTCTTTCTTTCCGCTACCCCATTCTGTTGGGGATTGTAGGGAGTAGTTAGTTCCCTCTTTATTCCTGCATCTTTGCTAAAGGCATCAAACTCTTTTGAGGTGTACTCTCCTCCATTGTCTGATCGAAGAATCTTAATTTTCTTGTCAGAACGATTCTCTATCAAGGCTTTGAACTCCTTGAATTTCTCAAACACTTCACTCTTTACCTTCAAGAAGTATATCCAAGTCTTTCTTGAAAAATCATCAATAAATGTGATATAATATTCAAATCCACTTAAGGATGTGGAAGACATTGGACCACATACATCTGAATGAATCAATTCCAACATACCTTTTATTTTTGTTTCACTCTTCGGGAATGGATTCTTGATGTTCTTTCCCTTCGCACATCCTTTGCAAATGCCTTCATGCTTGATCTTCATGTCTGGTAATCCCGTCACTACTTTGTTCACATGAGGTAGAGCCTTGTAATTGATGTGGGCAAGCCTTCTATGCCATAGTTCACTAGGGTCAGTGGACTCATGCACAAAGGTTGTTTCTGAGTACCCCTTGAGTTTATACAAGCCCCCTTCTTCTTCACCAATGATGATTGCATCTTCAATATTTTTTCCTTTGGGCCACATAAGTACTTGACCATCTATGAAAGCAACTCTGAATCCTTTCTTATCTAAAGCTGAGATAGAAAGTATTTTTTTCTTTAAACCAGGTACATATAATACATCTTTCATTTTTAAGGGATTACCTGATTCAAGTTTGTAGCTTGCTTCACCAACTCCTTTGATCGGATATTGATAGTCATCTCCTAGGGATACTTTCTGAGGAGAGCTCTTTTCTTCAAGTTTGGACAGAGTTTTCTTTTGTCCTGTCATGTGCTTTGAAGCACCACTATCAATAAGCCAAGTGTCTTCTCCAGGAGTCACAGACCCAGAGAGAGTAGAAAATAGTACATATTCTTCCGCATCTTCTTCTCTTTCTTGCTTTCTCGAAGGTCCTTCATCTTTTTCTTCTTCATCCTCATCTTCAGCTAGATGAGCATGATTTCTTTTGTTGTTGTTGATCCTCTGCTTATATTCTTGCTTCTTTATAGGACAGTTTCTGGCAATGTGTCCTATCTTGTCACAGTGGAAGCATTGAAAACCAGAGTAGTCCTTACTTGATAGACTTTCTTTCGATCTTTGGAATCTTCTGGGAGGTTGATGCTCTTTGTGACTTCCCTTCTTGAATATGGGTTGATTCCTTCTTCTTTTTCTGGTATGAGTGGCTAGGGATTGATCATCCTCTTTTAGTAAGGCTTCTCTATTTGCCACTCTAGTCTCCTCTTGAATGCAGTCTTCCCATACCACATCAAATTGCATGCTTTCCTTCCTGGCACACATCATTTGAATGAATGATTCTCATGGTCTAGTGAGACCATTGAGAGCAGTCATAACCATTTCATCTTCATCAAGCTTATATCCAATAGCTTCTAGTTTCTCTTTGATCTGGGAAACACTTGAAAAGTAGTCTTGGATGGATTCTCCATGACTCATCTTGATGCTCTTCAGTTGAGCTCTTAGATTCATCTTCCTGTTGATGTTTCTTCCCTCAAACATTCTGGAAAGGGCATCATACATTTATTTTGGAGTCTTCTTGGATGACACTTGAGGAATCAAGTGATCCTTAATGGAGTCAGCAATAATTCTTTGTGCCCTAATCATATCCTTTCTGTGCTTCTCCTTGGATTCAGCTTATTCAGGTTCTAACACTTCTTCTTTGACATACTTATCAAGATCATTCTCTTGGAGAATGAGACCAATCATGTATTTCCATGCTCGAAAATTCTCTATGCCTTCTAGCTTGTCTTCAAGCTTAGTGCTTGAAGTCATCTTGCTAGAGAATTAAAAAATTGAAATTTTGTGGAATGAGAAACTGAACTTACCAAGAGATGTGCTTTAATGAGGTGAGTTGACTGATGTACTTGGATTTTGGAAATCTCAATTCTTCACCTTTCAAATTAGACGATTCAGCTTCTGCAAAAATTCCTGCACTGTTTCTGTGATATATCTGCAATTGCTGCCCCTCTGTGTCTGAAATTTTGTACTGAGGTAACCTCGTATATCCCTGATCCAACACCATAGGTTTCATCAAAATTGGTTTCACTAATTTGGATTTATGATCCTTTTCCCAAGGTGACCTGTTACAGGACTGTTTAGAACAATGAAGTTGTACAGCATGCCATGTGTCACTGTTTCATATTATAGGTCTGAAATTTGGAACACAGAAATCAAAGTCCATGCCCTTTGTGGAACATCTTCAGGAATTCTATTTGGACCTCTATATCCCAAGATATAGCAATTTTCCCCATGTGTCCTGTTTAGGGATGAATTCTGGAAGAGGCTAGAACCCTAACTTGGAGGGATCATATCTCCTAGAATATAGCGAATCTAAGGCTGAAGTTTGGATATAGTGTACAGAAGGATTTTATCTTCTACCTCTGAAATTTTCAGCTCCTGACCCTTCTCCAATCTCAGGATATAGCGAATGTACCAAAACTTATCATTTTTAGTATTTAGGGTTTTTCTAGCTCGGGGTCAAACTAGGGTTTGACTTTCCCAGAGTTTCACCCAACCAAAAAACTTGATCCAGGTCTCTAGACTCCGATTTTGATGAGGAGAGAAATCCTATGCTGGGCTCAGTCAAAAATTCTTCTTCTACAAGAAACCCTAATTTTCCGCACCGAAAACTGAAAATGCTTGGAATGAATTCCGCTTCGATAGAAAGATGTGCCCTTGAATGGAGAGTCAGCCTAGCCTTCTTTTGCTGATCAATTGTGGAGAGAGAACCAAAAAGTAAGAATCCCTAGATTCTGTAGCTGCACAATGTCTTGTTTTTAGGGTGGCTCTGATACCATGTTAAATTTTCATATGCTTAGCTAAGACATCAGTATTTCATTTCATTTTCATGACAAAAGCATTTAAACAGGATCACTAAAAGATAGACAAGAACAACCATAAAAAAGGAACACAAAGATTTATCCTAGGAAAACCCTAAAGGGAAAAACCCAGCAAAAGCTTCCTCAATATAGATGCCCCAAAAAGATAAAAGATAAAACTAGCAAGGAGATCAAAGCCGGATCCTCCTCCTTCTCCAGCTACTTCTCTTCTCCACTAATGCGCTACACAAGTGAGAGTGTGTGTGTCACAAATGATGAGCACTACACCTCTATTTATATTCATTTGTTCACTTAAGTTAACTCATTTGACATGTAGGCTCGAGTTAAATCATGTAGGCTTGAGTTACACATGTAGGCTCAGGTAACCACACTGGGGTGCTAATGACCCACCTTTACAGTTAGAGGGGACTACCTCATGACTCTTATTAGTTCTTCTGATTAGGAGCATTGGGGTATAATGTAATACAAATGGTTCTCCCGGCAGGACCATCGGGGACCACAAAAAGATACATATAGAATATTCTTCGAAGTTACAATATTTCAACACAGGATAGTTATATGCAATATATTTGAATTTAGGTGTTAGTGATGGAAGTGGTTAGTTTTATAATGTTATTAGTGATTATATTAGTTAGGGTTATAGTGTCAGGGCTAAATGATTATAGATATTAACCCTAAATGCATTAAAGGGGTAAATGTTATGTGTTATAGTTGTTAAAGCTTTATATGTTAAAAGGGTAAATATTTTATTGAAGGTTATGGATGATAGTGTTTATAAGAGTTAGTGATGATACAAGTAGTGACTATAGAATTTATAGGTTAAGTATTAGATATTATAGAGAATAGGGGTTACATGTTACATGGAATAATGGATATAAGCGTTACAAATTAAAGGTGTTATGCCATATATTAATAATAGGTTATAAGTGCCAAGAGTTATGATCCTTAGGGGTTATAGGGCCCATAGAATTAAGGGATACAAGGGTTGGGTATTATAGGCATAATAAGGATTATAATTTTCATTGCTTATATTAGGGGTCATAGTGGTTGTAGGTGATAAAAGTTAAATATATTATAGATTTGAGGTTAAGTGTGAGGGATTATAGTGGTTATGGGTTACATAATTCTTAAATAAGGGATTATAGAGGTTAGTGTAATATGTTAAATGGGTGAATGTGACATGTATTAGGTCTTAGGCATTATAAGTTTTAGTGATTAAGGGTTAAGTTAAAATTTATATGTGCTAGGCATTATAGTTTAATGCTCATAAGGGTTAGAGATTATACATTTTAAAGGTTATATTAGGGGTTAATATGGATAACCGGTAAGGACCTATATGGGATAAGTGTTATATAGATTAGGTGTTAATGGTTCCATAAAGGATTACAAGGGATATTGGTTATAGTTATAATGGTTTGGTATTGGGAGTAAAAGGTTTAAGGATAAAGAGTTAAGAGGGATAATGGCCATGGTTATAAACATTAGGTGTTGGGAGAAATAAGGTTCAAGGGTTGGAGTTATAGATTCATATATGTTAAGGTTAATATATTATATGGATTAAGAATGACATATTATAGTATTAAAGCAGTTATATGGTTTAGGACTTGGAGGATACAATTATGCGGTTAGGAATAAGGGTTTATTGTAGTTAGGTTATAGAGGTTTTAGGATTTAGTGGTTATATTAGGGGTTATAGATGATATGTGTTATCACAATTAAATGTTATGGGTTATGAACTTTATATAAATAACCCAATCTAAGAGGAGAGCAAACCCATATTTTCATAGCATCATATGCTAATTAAAGCTAAAATATGTTTAACATAACAATTATACTATGTAGACATACAAATGCCAAATTTTGTAAACACTCATGTTTTTACACACACACACAAAAATCATATTTAATAACAAAATTTCCATTTATAATAAAATATTTTCAATATAGCAACATTCACAATATTGCTTTATTAATGAAAACAAAGAATCTCAATTATCCCCTTCCATCTTTCTCCATTCCATCATAGTCTCCTATAGTAATAAGATAGTTGGTTCATGGATCCTAACTAGTCCTCGTAGGGATCCTTTTTATGGGTTGAAACTCATCTTTTAATATGGAAAAGTGTTATCATCATTTTCAAAAAGAGGATGTTCTTTCCGGGGATCCTTTTTATGGGTTGAAACTCATCTTTTAATATGGAAAAGTGTTATCATCATTTTAAAAAAGAGGATGTTCTTTCTAGCACTCTAAGAGCCTTGAGAGTAGTTTTCCTCTTCCTTTTTGGATTTTTTTTCTTATTGTCCTTCACTTGAACAATTAATGGAAAATATTTTCTTTAGAAAAAGGTATTGCTTGAAATTTTCCATGTACACCCCTATTCCCCATATTCCGTCATACTCACATTTCTCAATGGAAATGATATTATATATGATATCATCGAAGTTAAATAATAATTAAATATTATATTTAATGAGCAATTTGTGGTTTCAAACTTATTTGAAAAGTATTAGAGTCCATCAGGTAAGAAAAGAGATATACCCTATCATAGTAACTAAGTTGATTTTATAACTACAAACTATGATTCAAGCAAAGGGGCATTAAGTTAAAGAACATCAGGAGTCTTGATCCTCCTCAATGTGATCCTCTTCCTTAAGCACACCCTATTGTACCAACACAACTTGTTTAAAGACTCATCAACAATTTTGATAAACTTTGTTTTTACACCCATGGAGAAATAAATATCTTCAAACTAAGTTGCAATTGATAGTATAGGATCTATTAGCACCGGAATTGAGCCCCAAGGTCGAGGGGAGGGCCCACTCCCGATGTAACAGCAAAACCGCTTTAGACTGCGCCTCCGGCCTAGCACAGTCAGAGAGGGATCTCTTGCTTGTCTTCAGATATTTACTTCACATAAGATATTCGCTCAGGGATGGTCAGGAGACCAGACTCCTGAAATGGGACAAAGTAGAGTGGAGATGCAGGTGGGATTATCAGGGCAAGGGACCATTGGAGATGGAGTCGAAAACCTGAGTAGGGAACATTTGCAAGAGGGAAAGAATGGCATGAGGTTGCAGACAGAGGCAATATAGTTGTTGATCTCGAAATCAGGAGATATTTAGTGGGCGTTTAGAAGATAAGAGAGGACAACCCATCACGTGGATCACTAGCGAGATGAATTCCACGTAGCTTTAGAAGAAACTTTGATAAATGTCTAAAACAATAGGCGGAGCATAGCAAGAATGAATTCCAAACTGTTATATACTAAGTTATAGACATGAAATCAATCAACAAACTGGAATGGAAAACAGGATATACATTTCACATAAAGAAGATACATATTGAAAGAAGCAACGACACATGAATCTCTAGTTTAAGAAACAAATCTTCCTCTGCAATTTTATTCATAACATAGGCATCAAATCTTATTTAAAATGGAGAACCTCAGCCCTTGAAGGTTTTCCCTAACCTTTCAAATCTCAACCCCTCCTCCCTCTTTCGGGAGTGTATTTATACTATTCTAGTGCTGAGACTATTCTCCGAAATAAACCTACAGACTGTTTCAAGTCACAATCATGCATTAACAATATGAAGAGTGGAACTATTGCCATGTTTTACAAATATGAACAAGCTTGTGGAGCTACAACACGTGAAAACATGGATTGACAGCACAGAGTTTTCTTCCTCCCCACTTCGTGAAATCGATCCTCCATGTTGCATGACGACGGTCTGTTGTCCATTCAGGCCACTTTGGATATACCTTTATGTTTTTTTGACCAGCTTGCTTCTTCCAGATTGTGTCACTCAAAGGTTGACAAGAAGACTCAAGTCTCGCCGCCCGATCATTTTCCCGACCCCTCTTTCGTCTAGGAACACTGTTATAAGAGGAGGCTGGGAAAAAGGTGGACACATATTTGTTGATGATAAACAACTTAAGAAGATTATCATCCTTGTACTGCTTTCTCCCTCCTACGAGGAGGGTTTTCTTGGAGGCCATGCAGCTGGGTGTACATTTGACCTTCTCCTCGTCCATGACAAAGTAGTCAAGTGGAGATTCTAGGGGCGGTGTCGAAGGCTCTAGACCTATATGGTCCCAGGGCGAGCATTTGCTCCAACAGTCCTGCCACCACCGTGGGATGGGATTTCAAAGGTTGTAACTCCGACTGGGAGCATCGAAGAGAGGCTGCTGGGACGTCAAAACCCACGCACAACACTTAAAAGGCCAAGGTTGTGTTGAATCAGGTGAACCTCCCTCGGTAATTAACATTTGTGCCCCGATGGTTGGCGACTTCCCGGCGTATATAACCAGGACGACGAAGAAACACAATTTCATGTTCGCCAACCATCAATACCCCTTGTCGAACTAATTTCTCAAACCACACAGCCATGGCTTTCTGCGAAAGGACTCAACATTTCCTCGGAGCTCAACCTTTAGCTTCACTGTTTGTACAATCTCAGAAGATGGAGCTTTATAGGGCAAGCTGAAACAACTTGGGGATGGCTATAGTCTTGAATAGCGATCGACGTGACATTAGCCCGTGCGACGCCAGGGTGAGGATCTTCTCTTCTGATGTTCAATTATATTATCCGATAATGGACAGGACTCTAAGCACTTCCTGTGTGGCTGCCAAGTTGGTTTCAAGGACTGTGAATTTGACCTTTATTTCCCTTTCACTCGTTGTGATGGTGGCATTGAGTGGACTCAGTTCACGGCTTCTCTTAACTTTGTGTAGACATTTGATTCACCATTTCAAAACTTGTTCCTTCTGGTTCCCCATTTCCTTTTCCCACAAGAACCACGTGCCGGCCCTGTGGAGTCAGGGAAGTTAGCGTTATTGGACGGGACCTTTGCCTTAGGTTTATCAAAGACGATGCTTGGGGGTATCAATCTATCCGCCAAGAGGCTGATCTCTGCACTGGATGTGAAGTCTGTACTTGGGAAGTCTTCTCAACCTTCGTATTTGAGGAATATTTTACGCCCACCGTCCACATTCCATCATTTCTGCGGCCAAATTTCTTCTCTGAATTCAATGAATAGTTTTAGACCAAGGCTGGCCCTCGATCGTCGATCACGATCGACCTCTCCATGTAACCGTCGATCCGAGTGGGCCCCACTACTTTTCGTAATGCGAGATCATGGTCTTCATCCTCGCTAGTTTGTATTGCAAAATGAACCACAACCGTTGATCTCTTCTTTTCTTTATCAGGACCATTGATATTCAGGGCCAGGACTGCCTTTCGTGATTTGAAATCATAGTTATATCCGCACAAGTCCATTTTGTGAAATTGGCTGAGACCGTAGATCTTCCTCTAGTCTCATCTCTGTCATCGAATGTTTTCGACCTTTAACCTTTTCGCAATTTGGAAAAGCTCCTTCCATCGAGCATGTTTGCTCAATGAAATTGTTCCGGGCCGTTGATTGGACTTTTCTTTGATCTTGGACTTTCTTTTATTTTCTTGCATTAACGGACCCCGCGAAAGCCAGAATTTGACCATCCTCCCGCATCTTGGGCCAAAACCACGACCAATCGTTGCTCTTTTTTTCATTGTCTGGCGGTTCTAAATCATGGACCAGGAGCCTCTATCAACTTGAATGGTGTTCACACAATGTTTTAAAGGAATGGGACCTTCCTCACACTTTTGTCAGGCTCAAAATAGACTGTAAAAAATGGAGTGTTAACAACCGGCTCCACAAGGAATGCTATCCTCCCAGTGAGGTAGCAAAGAACCCCCGTAGACCAAGTACCAAATCCATTGGGCTATCTTTAATCTTTCTTTGAAATCGCCATTCTGCTCTGAGCTACTGTTGCAGCGAATTCATGCCACACTTGCAAACCATGCTTTTGATTGCAAACCTGTGCTTACAACTAAAAAATGAAAGCAAACTAAAATAGTACTGAAGGAAATGCTTGACGATTGTCGAGCTTATTGGTTCCTACCTACCCTACCTAATTTAGTTCATAAGTCCGATTAAGTGAAATTGGACTTCCAATGAAGCCAATTAAGCAACTTGCCTAATAGTGTTGTTTTTTTTTCGTGCTTGATGGATGGAAATGAAATAGACAATGGAAAAAAGTTGTAGAATATAGACTGATATTTACTGCAGAGACGTGACCAGTCATTACCGTTACCTAGTCCTTTCATGTACTCTTCTTTGGGGTCATAGAAAACATGGCAACCACCAGCATATTCCATCCTCCACTCGTAGGACAGCTGTCTGGAACTCCTTTCTTCTGGTGGTCTATCAGGCTGATACTTGGATGATTGTAAGACAGGGCCCATAGAATCTTTCTTCAATGAAACATCCCTCTTTTCATTCGAGATTTCTGCAACGAGAGATTGGTGTGTTTCAATAGGGAGGTCCTCCTTTTCTCCAGCGGAACCGAGTATGCATATTCCTCCTGTATGGGGCGACATTCCTGAAGGTAGAACATCAAAAAATGTATTTATTTGAGGGTTTTTGCATCCTTCTCCATGACTTGACACCTTATTACAAACCCCTGGTGTATT
The DNA here is from genome assembly GCA_001517045.1 of Pseudotsuga menziesii. Classification (NCBI taxonomy): domain Eukaryota; kingdom Viridiplantae; phylum Streptophyta; class Pinopsida; order Pinales; family Pinaceae; genus Pseudotsuga; species Pseudotsuga menziesii. The sequence goes on along the minus strand of LPNX010982486.1, from coordinate 73,628 downwards.
GGTAGCTGGAGAGGGATTGCCTGGCTGCTTCTTTTTATTATCCTCTCTTCCATACAAGTCTCTGGACTGCACCATCTCCCGTTCTTTCTGCTTTTGCTTAGAGGCTTTAATCATGTGTCGTATCAATTTAAATGAGGCATAACACAAGGGTAAGTTATCACCTTCAGTGTCCTTATCGCCCTTTTCTGTTTTAACCTCCCGATTTCACATAGCATCTTGGTCCTCTCCATCAGCAGGTCTTGGTTCAATGGCCAGCTTCTCAGGTACAGTCCGTAGGCATTCTTCCTCATATTCATCATACAAAGGTGCACCGAATTCCTTCTTAAAATCACCTTGTATGGATACGGGGTGGTGCGGGTCACAATCTTTAGAGAACAGGCCTGCAGGATCACATGTTCCTGTATCAGGCCAGTCATCTTTCTTTATACCAAGAGAAAGTTTTAGCTGAACAGGGATTTCTTCATTTTGCTTATAGGGCCAAACCAATTTTAATGTATCTTTTATTTCACCACCGTTGTCCTAAACTGACAAATTTTTGGACATTGAAGGTTTTCCTCTGCCTCTAAATAATCAATAAACATATGCTGCAAAGTGGTTGATTTTCTTTCCAAAAGACACAAGGACAGCTCAAGAGGAAAGGTGGATGCATAATAGATCTTAGCAGCATTCTCAATAGGTTGGACTTCCTTAGGCATGTTATAATAAAAGCTGGCAAATCTTCTGTTAAAATTATGTAAGGTCTCACCCTCATGTCTCTTCAGGGAATATAATTCTGAAAGTATTTGATCTAGTGGCCTTCTCTTATCCCAAAACTTCAATAAGGTGCAAAAAAACTCTTCCCAAGTGTTGATGGACTTAGGCTGCAAGTGCTTGAACCATTCTTTAGCATCCCCTTGCAAGGACTGGGCGAAAGCCCTCATGCAGACATCTGTTAGTTTTTCAACATTAAGCTAGCATTATGTTAGGATCTTTACTGAGAGAATAACAATTACAGCAATCAAACACAAGCACATCACAAGAGACAAGAGACACAAAGAGTTTTCCTCGGGGAAACCATAAAGGAGAAAACCCCGCAACTTCCTCAGAGATAGAATTAGCACCAAAACAGTAAAATCCCCAAAGCAGTAGTCTTCTTCTTCTGTCTAGTCCCAGTGTATTTCCTTCCTCACTAATGCTCCACACTTGAGTGAGTGAATGATGTGATGCAAGTGATAAATAGAGAGGCTCTCACTCTCTATTTATATTCTTCCATTCACTTGAAGTGCACTCAATCATGTCGGCCCAACTTAACAATTACTTACTAGAGCCTACATCTCTATGAGTGCATAATAACCCTAGTGCCCCGAAACTGTGGGGACTTTAACAATGACTTGACATGACTTGTTTACATTATTTATCCTCCCGATCGGAACATCGAGGCATGACAACATGACTCAAATACATAATAGAAACATCCTGGAATAAGCATCGGGTTACAATACATAAGATACATAGATGAATACATTCTGAAGTTACATATATATCAACACTCCCTCTTAACTAGGAAGGTATTCTTTCAACACAATTTTCAGCACTGGTCTTCTTCTCTATATTGACTGGATCATCTCGTCATCTGCATCTTGAGTCTTCAAGTCATCTTCATCTTCAAGTCATCTTCACTAGATCTGGATCATCTCTCCATCTGGATCATCATGGAACATCATCACTGGATCTGGATCATCTCTCGATCTGGATCAACATCATTGGACTGGATCTGGATCATCTCTCAATTTGGATCATCACTACTGGATCTGGATCATCACTCGATCTGGATCATCATTGGCTGTCATCACTGGATCTAGATCATCACTGGTGCTATCTCATGATTCTTCTCGTCACAGGAAGTTCTACAAAGCCATCCCTTTTTCATGTTGGTTTAGGCCTACCCATCATGTAGGTCTTCGCCCAGCACTTACATCTGACCTACTCGTCAGAAAGGCACATCCATCCAGACAGGAACACATCCTATCACAGTGATGGAAGACTCCCATCTAGACAGGAACACATCCTATCACAGTGATGGAAGATTTCAGCACTTACATCTGACCTACTCGTCAGAAGGGCACATCCATCCAGATAGGAACACATCCTATCACAGTGATGGAAGACTCCCATCCAAACAGGAACACATCCTATCACAGTGATGAGATATTTCAGCACTTACATATGAGCATGTGAGAACACATCCCTCAGTCGCTCCAGAAGGGCTCTACACTTACATCCATCCAGACAGGAACACATCCTATCACAGTGATGGAAGGGATTGCACTCACATCTGATCCTATGAGAACACATCCCAGCAGTCATATCAGAATGGCCCCCAGTCCTCGACTGAGCTACCTAGTAACTGACCAGGCGCCTCCATTCTCCTAGAGAATGGCAGTTGCCCTTACATCCAACCTGCTCATCGGAATGGCCAACACTCACATCTAACATGGAAGGAACTTAATCCTTTAGCCATGACAGAATGGTTCAGCCCTTACATCTGATCAAGTGGGAACACATCCCTCTATCACATCAGAATGGCTACTCAGTCCTACACTAAGTGATCCTAGTAACTGACCAGGTGCCTCCATTCCTAGAATGGAAATTTCCCTTACATCTATCCTACTCGATAGAATGGCCAGCACTCATATTTGTCATGGAAGGGAGCAACCCTATCACCATGACAGAATGGCTCAGCCCTTATATTTGACCTTCTCGTCAAAATGGATATGGATCTCAGCACTCATATCTGACATGGAAGGAACCAATCCTCTCACCATGACAGAATGGCTCAGCCCTTATATCTGACCTACTTGTCAGAATGGCTATGGATCTCAGCACTCATATCTGACATGGAAAGAACCAATCCTCTCACCATGACAGAATGGCTCAGCCCTTACATCTGACCATGGAAGGAACCAATCCTCTCACCATGTCAGAATGGCTATGGGTCTCATCACTTTCTCTTGGAGGGAACCTCGATCTAGAGAACACCAAGTCTCTCCATGAAGTACTCGAACTTTAGCCTAGCCAATGGCTTCGTCAATACATCAGCTATCTGTTCCTCCGTCGCAACATACTGGAGCTTCACTGCTCCTCTCTACACCATATCCCTGATATATTGATACTTGATCTCCATATGCTTTGACTTGTCATGGAACACTGGATTCTATGACAACTTCACGCAACTCTGGTTGTCACAATGTATACAAGTAGCATCCAACTAGAGATCAAATATATCAGACAGTGGCTTTCGCAGCCATACTGCCTCACAACTAGCTGAACAAGCTGCGACATACTCTGCTTCAGCTGTACTCAGTGCCACACAAGATTGCTTCCTGCTAAACCAAGAGATCACACCTGATCCCATACTGAAGCAACATCCTAAAGTACTCTTCCTGTCGATGGCACTACCTTCCCAATCGGAATCAACATAACCTTCCAGGTTAATCTTTTGATTCGCATCATACTTGAGCCCATAATCAATTGTACCCTTCAGGTACCTCAGAATATGCTTTGCAGCAGTCAAGTGAACACTTCTTGGATCTGTTAAGTATTGGCTCAAGGTGTTCACAGCAAAGCAAATGTTTGGTATCGTGTTCGTCAGGTACATCAATGACCCAATCATCTGACGATACAACGTGGCATCAACCAACTCTGATGAAGCATCACTCAACAGCTTCAGGTTCGATGCCATAGGTGTGGCCATAGCTTTGCAGTCCATCATCCCAAACCTCTTCAGGATATCTACTACATACTTCCCTTGTCCAAGGAAGATTCCATCTATACTCTGCCACACCTCCATACCTAGAAAGTAATGCATCATCCCCAAGTCCTTCATTTCGAACTCAGCAGCAAACTTTCTCTTCGTATCAGCAATCAGCCCATCTGTACCTGTCACAAATAGATCATCTACATACAGTAGGAGCATCACTGGGTTGCCATCTTCAACCTTGTAGTAAAGGTTGGAGTCTTCTTTACTCTTGGTAAAGCCTAAACTGGATAGAACGCTGTCAATTCTACCATACCATGTCGAACCTCAGGATCTTTTGCAGTCACTCCCTCTGAAGCGAAGCATCGTACTCCCTTTGTCTTGTACACTGAAACATTCTGTACTGGAGTGACAAGTAGTATCCATCTAGGATCATTGGATACCAAGATCCTCTATTTTGAACTTTTCCAAAAGTTCTTCTCACATCCATCTGTGAGCTTGTCATCCTTTATCAACCTTGTAGCAAAGATTAAGATATTCATCAAGCTCATCATTTATGTGTTATCCCATGGGTGTCATCTAAACTCGTACTTGGCCTTCTTTCATTTCCACACATGATTATGCATGTCATGTGACTTCTCTTCCAGTGGCTGCAAATATCTTTTCTTAGTTTATGTCTTCTTTTCGTGAGAAGCCTCGTGCTACGAATCTTGCTTTGTATCCCACGATGTTTCCATCTACTGCATGATGGAACTACGAACTTCTCTTCAGGTCTCGATACTGCATCCTAGACATCATTCTTCTTCAACTGGTCTTCTTGGTTACTTCTTCATAGTTGGAATATTCTGCATCAATGATGTCGCTGCATTCATCATATTATTCTTCATCTTGAACTGTCGTCACTTGTTCTTCGGAACAAGTTTCATCCTTCTTTGCTTGCAGGCGATTATGTATGCGATCTTTCCTACAAGTCAAATGCATTTGTATGGTTAGAACATTTCATAAGGAATATTCATACTGGAAAATATTTATGCATAAATATATGATCATGCAACTACTTTAGCGAATACAACATTCATCCATATCTCACTGAAACTTTCTAGATGCCTTCCATCTCTACCAGGACAACATTGAGATTGTGCACTAATCCAATATGTCAGCGAAGAGGTTTCATTCTAGATAAGTAGCAACGGAGAATTTGTATAGCACCATGAGCTACTTACCCATCACATGTATATTAGTAGTATACTGTCGTCAATGCAAACATCCTATCATGCATGATACATCAATTGAACAAATGCATAACAAAATAGTAATTGAATACTTATCTTGATTTGTTTCGTGGGTATACTCCTTCTTGAGTCTTCCGCTTCATCGTCTTCTTCATTCATGATGGCATCATTTCTTATCCAAATGCTAAGGTGGATAAGAAGTTCTTCAAGAGTTGAGATCTTCATATTCCTCATTGATTGAGGGATCTTCTTTGGAAGGTGAGAGCTTGATCTTCAGTTGCTTCCATCTTCTCTTCTCTTCTTATGGGTAGAGCTTCTTCTTCTTCCTAAAGTCTGCTGAAAGTCATCACTTCCTTCTGGCACACATTCCTCACATGAATGAATCACATGATCCTGGGAGCCCATTCAAGGTGGCCATCACCACTTCTGCATTCTTCGCTTCTTCTTTTACCGCTTCAAGTTGTTCTTGATTTGAGAGACCCTTATGACTGCATGGTCTCTGCATTCTGGATCTTCACATTCTTCAACTGGTTTCTTAAGGTCATATTCTGATGTATGTTCTTCCCTTCAAATAGCTTGGTCAAGGAATCAAACATCTTTGGTGTCTTTAAGGAAGACACTTGTGGTATAAGTTGATCCGTGACTGAATCAACCATGATCTTCTTGGCCTTGACCAAGTTCTTCTTGTGTAAGGCTTCTAGCCTCATCTCCCTCTAGAACTGGAATCTCTATACTCATGTAGGTGTCCAATCCATTTTCTTCAGAGAGATCAAATACTTCTATGCTTGGAAGTTATGAACTTCACCAAGATTATCATCAAGCTGATGGAATAGATTACTTTGAAATGAGAACCTCATATGAAAATAGCAAATGATTAGATCTTACCGATTTGAGGTGTCCGTCCTAGTTCCGGAGCTGGCTGATCTAGGGTTTGTCACAGAAACCCTAATTTTCAAAACTTGGAATCTTTCAAATCTGATTGGATAGACATATAGATCTCTTGAAATGGATTTGTCCAATGTACTCCTTTTCTGAAAACAGTGGATGGAAGCTCTCGGAATAGGTAGCCCTAATTTTCCAATTTCTTCTGCAGACATGCCTGTTACTATTTCTATGATATCTCCGAAATTTATACTCCTCTATGTCTGAAATTTCGTACTGAGGTAACCTCGCATGTCCCTGATCCAACACCATAGGTTTCATCATAATTGGTTTCACCATTTTGGATTTATGATCCTTTTCCCAAGGTGACCTGTTACAGGACTGTTCAGAACAACGAAGTTGTACGGCATTCCACGTGTCACTGGTTGATCTTTTGAGTCTGATATTCGGAACACAGAAAGTACAGTCTGTGTCCGTTCTGGAAAATCTTTAGGAATTCCATTTGGACCTCTGTAGCCAAAGATATTGCAATTTTCCCCAGGTGTCCTATTTAAGGATGAATTCTGGAAGAGGCTAGAACTCTAACTTGGAGGGATCATATCTCCCTGAATATAGTGAATAGGAGGCTGATTTTTGGATACAGTTTTCATCCAGATTTTATCGTCAGCCCTGGAAATTTTCAGCTTCTAAGACTGCTCCAAACGTGGAATATAGCGAATGTACCAAAACTTATCAGTTTTAGTATTTAGGGTTTTTCCTAGCTCGGGGTCAAACTAGGGTTTGACTTTCCCGGAGTTTCACCCAATCGAATTTCTTGATCCAGGTCTCTGAAATTTGGTTTTGATGAGGAGAAAAATCCTATGCTGGTCTCACTCAAAAATTCCTCTTCTGTAGAAATCCCTAATTTCCACATCGAAAACTGAAAATGCTCGGAATCGAATTTCACTTCGACAGAAAGATGCGCCCTTCAATGGAGAGTCATTCTAGCATACTTTTGTTGATAGATTGTGGAGAGAGACCCAAAAAGTAAGAAGCCCTAGCTTCTGTAGCTGCACAATGTCTTCTTCTCAGGTTATCT
>LPNX010982486.1:47609-66664 GCA_001517045.1 Pseudotsuga menziesii | reverse complement strand
CATTAAGCTAGCATTATGTTAGGATCTTTACTGAGAGAATAACAAGTACATCAATCAAACACAAGCACATCACAAGAGACAAGAGACACAAAGAGTTTTCCTCGAGGAAACCATAAAGGAGAAAACCCCGCAACTTCCTCAGAGATAGAATTAGCACCAAAATAGTAAAATCCCCAAAGCAGTAGTCTTCTTCTTCTGTCTAGTCCCAGTGTATTTCCTTCCTCACTAATGCTCCACACTTGAGTGAGTGAATGATGTGATGCAAGTGATAAATAGAGAGGCTCTCACTCTCTATTTATATTCTTCCATTCACTTGAAGTGCACTCAATCATGTCGGCCCAACTTAACAATTACTTACTAGAGCCTACATCTCTATGAGTGCATAATAACCCTAGTGCCCCAAAACTATGGGGATTTTAACAATGACTTGACATGACTTGTTTACATTATTGATCCTCCCGATCGGAACATCGAGGCATGACAACATGACTCAAATACATAATAGAAACATCCCGGAATAAACATCGGGTTACAATACATAAGATACATAGATGAATACATTTTGAAGTTACATATACATCAACAACATCATCATGTTCTATTTCAAAAAGGTCAGAGAAATGTTCAAAGGCTTGTAAATCTTTCTCAGTAATGAAGTCTTTGGATTCTCCATCGAATTTGGGGAGGTATTTCTAATGTTTCGCAGGAAACTCATGGAGGATGGGAGGTAGTAGTGGTGGTTTGTACCGGCTTGGAGAAATGGGAGAGACCAAGTTAGGCGTGATAGCTATGCTATCGACCGAGGTTTCATTATTTTCACAGGGGTGATCTTTGACGTCGTGGGCCTCTGGAGAGAAATCTAGGTCAAAACCAAAAGTGCAAGACGATGCAATGCTTTCGGTTCGTAAAGAAGGATAAACAAGAATATATTCATAGCTCTGTTTAGAATGAGTTGAACCATAGAAGACTATTCTAATAAATTTAGGGAAGGATAAGAACAAACTTACAAGATAGAACAAAGCTTCTTGGAAGAAACGTAGACTCGAGCATCTTAACCTTCCACCATGCATTCTTTAAGCCTTACAAGGGGTTCACCTTTTGGACGGAGCCTGCCCATCCTTTTCTGATCATTTGATTTCTGGGTCGTACCACCAGCGGAGTCACTGAAGTTTGAACCCTTCAAGAGTGGAGTCACCAGGTGAAAAGTGCTCGACCTTCTTGATGTTTGATCATTGTTCACCATCAACAATCAGATCTAAAACCATGTCGTTTTTCCCATGGAGGATCTTCAATTTCATCCTCGGCAACGACGCCAGTTTGTTAGCACCAGAATTGAGCCCCAAGGTTGAGGGGAGGGCCTGCTCCTGGCGTAACAGCAGAACCACTTTAGACTACGCCTCCGACCTAGCACAGTCAAAGAGGGATCTCTTTCTTGTGTTCAAATCTTTACTTCACGTAAGATATTCGCTCAGGCATGGTTAAGAGACCGAACTCCTGAAATGGGACAAAGTAGAGTGGCGTGAGATGCAGGTGGGATTATCAGGGCAAGGGACCATTGGAAATGGATTTGAAAACATGAGTAGGGAACATTTGCAAGAGGGAAAGAATGGTGTGAGGTTGCAGACAGAGGAAAGATAGCCGTCGATCTTGCAATCAAGAGATATTTAGCGGGTGTTTAGAAGATAAGAGAGAACAACCCATCATGTGGAGCACCAGCAAGATGAATTCCACGTAACTTTAGAAGAAACTTTGATAAATTTCTGAAACAACAGGTGGAGCATAGCAAGTATAAATTCCAAACTGTTATACACTAAGTTACAGACATGAAAGCAATCAACAAACTAGAATGGAAAACATGATATACATTTCACATAATGAAGATACATATTGAAAGAAGCAATGACACATGAATCTATGGTTTAAGAAACAACTCTTCCTCTACCATTTTATTCATAACACAGGTATCAAATCTTATTTACAATGGAAATCCTCAACCCTTGAAGGTTTTCCCTAACTTTTCAACTCTCAACCCTCCTCCCTCTTTCGGGAGTGTATTTATACTATTATAGTGCTGAGACTATTCTCCGAAATAAACCTACAGACTGTTTCCAGTCACAATCATGCATTAACAATATGAAGAGTGGAACTATTGCCATGTTTTACAAATATGAACAAGCGTATGGAGCTACAGCACATAAAAACGTGGATTGACAGCACAGAGTTTTCTTCCTCCCTACGTCGCGAAAGCGATCCTCCATGTTGCATGCCAACGGTCCGTTGTCCATTCAGGCCACTTCAAATATACCTTTCTGTTTCTTTGACCAACTTGCTTCTTCCAGATCGTGTCGCTCAAAGGCTGACAAGAAGACTCAAGTCTCGTCGCCCGATCATTTTCTCGACCCCTCTTTCTTCTGGGAACACTGTTATAGGAGGAGGCTGGGAAAAAGGTGGTCACACATTTGGTGATGGTAAACGACTTAAGAAGCTTATCATCCTTGTACTACTTTCTTCCTCCTACGAGGAGGGTATTCTTGGAGGCCATGCAGATGGGTGTACGTTTGATCTTCTCCTCGCCCATGACAAAGTAGTCAAGTGGAGATTCTAGGGGCGGTGCCGAAGGCTCCGGACCTATATGGTCCTAGGGCGAGCATTTTCTCCAACAGTCCTGCCACCACTGTGGGATGGAATTTTGGAGGTCGTGACCATGACTGGGAGCGTCGAAGAGAGGCTGTTGGGACGTCAAAACCCATGCATAGCACTTTCAAGGCCCAGGCTATGTAGAAGCGGGTGAACCTCCCTCAGTATTTAACATCTGTGCCCCGGTGGTTGGCGACTTCCCAGCGTATATAACCAGGACGCCGAAGAAACACAATTTCATGTTCGCTAACCATCAATACCCCTTGTCAAACTAATTTCTCAAACCACACAACCATGGCTTTATGCGAAAGGACTCAACATTTCCCTGTAGTTCAACCTTTAGCTTCACTGTTTGTACAATCTCAGAAGATGGAGCTTTATAGGGCAAGTTGAAATGGCTTGGGGATGGCTATAGTCTTGAATACTGATCGACACAAAATTAGCTCGTGCGACGCCAGGGTGGGGATCTTCTCTTCTGATGTTCAATTATATTATCTGATAATGGATAGGACTCTAAGCACTTCCCATGTGGCTGCCAAGCTAGTTTCAAGGACTGTGGATTTAACCTTTATTGCCCTTTCACTCACTGTGACGGTGGCACTGAGCGGACTCAATTTGTGGCTTCTCTTAACTTTGTGTAGACATTTGATTCTCCATTTCAAAACCCGCGCCTTCTGTTTCCCCACTGCTTTTTCCCACATGAACCACGTGTCAGCCCTGTGGAGTTGGGGAAGTTAGCGTTATTGGACGGGACCTTCGTCTCAGGTTTATCAAAGACGGCGCTTGGGGGTATCAATGTCACATCCTCAGTCTTGACCCCATTGCATTAAATGTACATGATGTATATATTGTAATGATCATGGTGCGGAGATAAAGGCCAAGGCCCCACCATTGATCGGTTATGCTATGTTTTGGATTTAAATTGTCACCGATGGTATATCGGGGCAAGCAGCATACATATTAAGTTTCAACATCATGTAAATATGCATATTTAATTAAAATGAACCCGACCAGCTACGATCGCGGCAACTAAATTGAGAAGGGGCATGATTTTCACAAGGATAAGGGTGGGGAAATTGTTAAACCTTGGCCAATAAGAGAAAAACCCATGTGCCATCTTCCCTTGTTTTATTCCAACCACTTTCATTAAAAATGGCTGCTAGTGGTTGAGGCAGTTAATGGTCTTTGGGAGTGGGGGTGGCAGGACTGTCAGTCCTCACCCACATGCACACTCCACCATGGTTGACTTCACAATGGAAGAAATCACCATCCTCACTCATGCAGACATTCATTCTCTCCTCACGATTTGCTGCCCATCCTCACGCAGGAGCGGAAGTTGCTCACGCTCATGCACTCCCTACTCGCATCTATCCATTGTCTGTTTGTGCCTCATGGAAGTCTGGTTGTTCCCACGCACAGGCCTCTTTCCTGCTTTGGTCTCATGCAACCAGGAGTGAGGAGTCGTCTCCACTATCAGTCACATTGTTCCCCAGCGAGGAAATCGGGTGTGTTCTGGACCCTCATTTGGATGGGGTGAAATATTGCCTCATGCTCTGTGTTTTGCGTTGCTGTTTACTCACGCAGCAAGCTGGGAGAATAGTAATCTTTTCCCCATTGTGGTCTGTGTAAATCTTCCCTAGCGGATTTGACTGTGTGAAACGGGCTGTTGTTTTTCCAAGTTGTGAGCCGTGCTCATTGTTCACGTTTTGGACGGTGGTTTTCCCCGCATTTGTTGATACATATGGGACTGTGTAATTACTTGGGAGTCGTTTTTCCCTGTTTAAGCTGTGACAGCTGAGTTAATTGCCTGCGTGCAATGGTTGGTCTTCGGACTGCGTTGGGAGCAGGGATGGGGGCTTAGTTTTGCTTGATAAACCTGGTGGCTGGAAACCACACAGACAGAGCTATAGGGCTGGCTTTCTTCTCCACAACCCCTGAATAGCACTGGAAGGGAATGCAGGGCCCGAGGGACTGTGTAGCAGAGAAGGGACTGATTCCTTGTGTTGGGTGTGTGTGGATGTCTTAGAGGTCAGGCTATTTCTGGTTTCGGTGTTCTTGGCTCTGTAATGAGCTCACCAGCTTAGCATTAAGCCTTTCCCAACCCTTGGATGGCCTGATAAACCCAACTGTGTTGGCTTGGCTGTGTTTGTATATCCTTGGCTATGTGTAAGCCTGCTAGTTCCCTTATTCCTTGGAGAATCATGCCCAACTCGGGGGTGGTAGCGTTGCTGAGAGATTAAGGAGCACGCTGGCCTATGGTTGGGTGGAACGTTGCAGCGACGTAGCTGGTTGCGGATCAAGTTATTCATAAGATAAGTGCTCTTGTCCATTTCTACTTCTGCAACTATATTTACTGTTAATGACTATAATGGACATGTTGAATGAATGCTTGTATGAATGTATGATGTTTCCGCTGTGTTTGATAGATAATTGCATCTGTGCATGATAAATGTTCAGGTGTGCATGTTTCCACTTCAATACGTTTGCTTCAGCATTCTGTTTTAGCATTTTTATGCATGTACATGTTCATGGGGCTCTTAGCCTGTGTGTTTGAAGCTTGTAGTTGCGTCCTCTTCGCCGATCGGAGGCATGGGGATGTGACAGTATGGTATCAAAGCCTCAGGTTGCAACAATGGACCTCTATGGGCCAAGAAGGAGCAACTGACAGAGGTTGTATCTCATTCTACCCAGCAGAAATCAGTGGACGACTGGTAAAATTCAAAAGAAAATGGTAAGTGTTGAGAGGTCGGGCCACCAGCGGAAAGACCTCCGCTGTAGCGGAAGAGATAGTAGGAAGCACTTCCGCCATTGCAGAAGAGCTAGGTGGAAGGACTTCTGCCGTTGCAGAAGCACTAAGCAAAAACAGGCCCAACGAAACAGTTTGGAGAAAGCCGCGAAAATGGCTAAGTGTTCCGCATCGGAACAATTAGCGGAAGGGACTTCCGCCATTGCAGAAGCCAAAAGCCCTAAGGCTTCCGATGATAAAGACAGCCGATGTCGCGAGGAAGTTTTTTTCTAAGCATTTTGGCGTCCGTCGGAAGGAATTAGTGTTTGGTGTGCCGCCGTTGCGGAAGCCAAAGGCACTAGCCTTCCGAAGTGGAAAGACTGCCGACGCCCGAAGTTAAAATTTCTTTAAGTAAAGAGCAGCCAATCGGAAGGGAAAGCGTTTCGCGAGCCGCCGTTGCGGAAGTGAAAGCATTAAAGCTTCTGACTAGAAAGGCTGCCGACGCCGAAGTTAAAATTTCTTTAAGTAAAGAGCGGCCAATCGGAAGGGAAAGCGTTTTGTGAGCCGCCGTTGCGGAAGCGAAAGCATTACGGCTTCCGACTAGAAAGGTTGCCGACGCCAATCAGAAGGAGGAAGCATTTCGTGAGCCGCCGTTGCCGAATAAATAGTGGAAGAGGAGCCGATTCTGCGGAAGAATAATTGGGGAAGAGACCCGATTGAACAAAGGAAAATTCAGCTGTTTTTTAGAGGAATTTTCAGTGGTTTTTCGGTGAAATTTCAAGGCTGAAAAGGAGAAAAGTGGCAGCAATCTTATGCACCGGATTGCGCAAAAACCAAGACCCCTTGACCCCCGTCGTCCCCCTCAGATAGACATTCTTTGATGAAGAAATCTTGTGTTGGGAAAACTTGTTATTTTATGATTATTCCAGGAGAAGGTAAGTTATGCTGGTTTATATCAATGCTATGCATCTAACATTTGTGTTATTAACACGTTTGTAGAATCATAGTCACTTTCAAGGGAAGTATTCCAGGTAGTGCAGTTTGACAAGTAAGTGGTGGTTCAGTATGAGAACCCATGATTGGTATGATGCTCAGGATTCTTATGAGCAAGCAGAAGATGCCATGGGAGAAAATGTCCGTAATAGAAACGATGACATTGAGTCCAATGGAAGGAGATTCCAGGAGACACCGTCAGATGTTGCAGCCACAATGAGAAGCTTGATCAAAGCCCAGGAATAACAGCATCAGTTGAATGCTTCTATGTTGTAGAGTTTGATAGACTTGCAAAGAAAGATAGACTCTGGATGAGGTACATCAAGACCAGAAGGCAGTAAGAGCAGTACTAGGAGAAGGAGAAGGACTTCTAGTGGGTCATCTAATTCTGAAGAATCCAGCGGGGATTCAAGCTCTTCTTCTCATAAAAGAAAGAGAAAGAGACACCATAGAGATCGCTCTCGGGATGAATTTAAAAAGGCAAAACCTCCTACATTCGATGGTGAGGTAAAGACGGGACAAAAAGTTGAAGCTTGGCTTCTTGGGATAAAGAAGTACTTTCAAGTGCATGATTATTTAGGAAACATGAAGGCAAGAGTTGCCATATTCAATCTAAATGGAAGAGCATCCATTTGGTGGGAACACTTCAAGCAAGTAAAAAGGATTAGTGAAAGGAGACTTAAGTGGAAACAGTTTAAGAAGTATTTCAAGCAGAAATACCTCTCTGACAGGTATTATGATGACAAGATTAAGGAGTTCCATGAGCTAAAATTGGGACAACAGACCATGGAAGAGTATGCAAATAAGTTTTTGGAGTTGTTGAGGTATGTCCGGTGCATTAGAGATGAAAAAGTGAAGGTCCAGCGTTTTCTGAGTGGATTACCTCAATCTTACAAAGATAGAATTGAGTTTTATGAACCTAGAACTCTTGAGGAAGCAATAAGGAAGGCTAAGTATTTCTATGAGCAAAGTAAAGGTAAACCTGATTACCATAAGGCATGGAAGGATAAGAAGAATGAGAAGTTCGACCAAAGAAAGAAAGGTTTCAAACCTTCTAACTTCATAAATCAGCAGAAGCAGCCATCCCAAGCTACGAGTAAACCAGTTGGAGTGACATGAGAAAAGCCTAAGGATCCACAACAGAATAGAGGGCCACTTCAATGTTGGAAATGTGGAGGACCCCACATGCGCAGAAATTGTCCACTCGAGAATGAGAGTGCAAGGCCAACTTATAATGTTCAAGAAGCAGAAACAGTGGGTCAAGTAGCAAGGGCAATTCCTAGAATCTATGCAGCACTGGAGGACCGCCAGGCAAATCACCAGTCAGCTGTGGTTGAAGTAGCAGGTAAGATTGTTGAGCAATCTGTTTCTGTTTTGATTGACCCTGGTTCTACGCACAGTGACATTACTCCTAGAGTAGTGGAGATTTGTGTTTTTAAGAAAGGAAAGCATAGGAAGTCTTGGTTAGTTTAGCTAGCCACTGGAACTAAGAGAAAGGTTAGTGAAGTGGTTGAGAAATGTCCATTGGTCATGGATGGATTGGCCACGTGTGTAGATCTGAATGTTCTACCTCTTGGTTCCTATGATGTTCAATGGATTGGTTAGAAGCTCACAGGGTGAAGCTTGACTGCTACAATAAGACTTTCGAATGCATGGACGAAGAAGGAAACCTAGTAGTTGTGAAAGGCATTCCAAAGGTGATTTTAGTACTGTAGGTTTCAGCAATGCAGTTAAAGAAGTTATGTAGGAAGGGTTGCCAGTTGTATGCAGCTCAGATTTTGGAGGAAACAAGAGATGAAACTCCGAGGTTGGAGGACTATCAGGTGTTACAGGAATTCAGGGATGTGTTTCCTGATGGGATTCCAGGGCTCCCTCCAAAGAGGGACATTGACTTCACAATTGAACTTGTGCCAGGAGCAGCACCAGTGTCCAAAGCACCCTACAGGATGAGTACCCCGGAGATGCTAGAGTTGAAGATGCAACTGCAAGAGTTGTTGGAAAAGAAGTATATTCGGCCAAGTGTGTCTCCTTGGGGAGCACCAATTCTGCTTGTAAAGAAGAAAGATGGTACACTCAAGTTATGTATTGATTATAGACAATTGAACAAGGTTACCGTGAAGAATAAATATCCTTTGCCTAGGATTGATGACCTCTTTGACCAAATGATGGGAGCAAAGGTATTTTCCAAGATTGACTTGAGGTCTGGTTACCATCAGGTGAGAATCAAGGATGAAGACATTCATAAGACAGCCTTCAGGACAAGGTATGGGCATTATGAGTTTGTAGTGGTACCATTTGGTCTCACAAATGCACCAGCTACATTTATGTGCCTTATGAATAGTGTCTTCAACAAGTATTTGGACAAGTTTTTTCTTGTTTTCCTTGATGACATTCTTGTTTATTCCAAGGATGAGAAAGAGCATGAAGAGCATTTGAGATTGACATTGAATTTGCTCAGGGAGCATAAGTTGTATGCGAAACTAGGCAAGTGTGACTTCTATAGAGACAGAATTCAGTACTTGGGTCACATTATCTCAGAGGAGGGTATAGCTGTGGACCCTGAAAAGATTGAAGCCATTATGAATTGGCCTACTCCAAGAAATGTGATAGATGTAAGATCTTTCATGGGACTTGCAGGATACTACAGGAGATTCATTGAGGGATTCTCCAAAGTTGCACATGCTATCACTTCTTTGCAAAAGAAGGGGATGAAGTTCGAATGGACATCGAGGTGTGAAGAAATTTTCCAGAGGTTGAAGAATCTTCTCACCAGTGCACCAGTATTGAAGGTTGCAGATCCAGAGAAAGATTTTGTGGTATGTACCGATGCATCTGGACAAGGGCTTGGAGGAGTCCTTATGCAAGACGACCACGTGATATGTTATGAGTCAAGAAAGCTGAAGGAGCATGAGAAGAACTATGCCACTCATGATCTAGAGCTTGTATCCATAGTACATGCTCTCAATATGTGGAGACATTACTTGATGGGCAAGAGATTTGAGCTCAGAACAGACCATTGTGGTCTGAAGTATTTGTTTGATCAGCCTACTTTGAATGCTAGGCAAGCAAGATGGCTGGAGTTTTTATGTGAGTTTGATTTTGAAATCAAGCACATAAAGGGAAAAGAAAACAAGGTAGCTGATGCACTCAGCAGGAAGGTGCAGGAAATGCATGTGGCATCTCTTAGTATTTGCCAATTAGATTTGAGGCAACAGATTGATAGTCATGTTGCTGGAGATGAATTGTATGAGCAGGTCAAAGACAAGTTGCAGCAGCAAAGTCTTGATAAAAGGTATGAGGGATATAAATTGGAAGGAGATGGACTTCTCACTTATAGAGGAAGAATTTATATTCCGAATGTAGCAGATTTGAGGAGAGTTGTTATGGATGAGATCCATCAAGCTCCGTATTCTGGTCACCCAGGATATCAGAAGACAATTGCTACAGCTAGAAAGCAGTACTTTTGGCCAGGAATGAAAAAGGATACGGCCGAGTACATTTCAAGGTGTATGAAATGTCAACATGTAAAGGTTGAGCATCAACATCTAGCAGGTTTGTTACAGCCTTTTCCAGTTCCGGAATGGAAATGGGAAGTTATTTCCATGGATTTTATTACAGGATTTCCAACGACCTGGAGACAGCATGATTCTATAATGGTTGTGGTAGACAAGTTGACTAAGGCAGCACATTTTATACCGGTTAAGTCTATGTATGAGACTGGCGACATTGCAAGGATCTTCATGAAGGAGATATTCAAATTGCATGGATTGCCTAAGGCAATAGTCTTTGACAGGGATGTCAAGTTCACTTCCAACTTTTGGAAGGGGTTGTTTGCATATTTGGGTACAAAGCTAAACTTCAGCACTGCATACCATCCTCAGACAGATGGACAGACAAAAAGATTTTAATCAGGTGCTTGAAGACATGCTTCGCATGTACGTGATGGACAAACCCACCAAGTGGGAAGATTACTTACACTTGGTAGAGTTTGCTTATAACAATGGACAGCAGTCATCCTTGGGGATGAGTCCGTATGAAGCTTTGTATGGAATAAGGTGTAAGACACTAGTGACTTGGGATAATCTAGTGAACAGGATTGTGCTTGGGCCAGAGTTGCTCAAGGAGATGGAGCAAGAGGTTGTAAGGATCCGGCAGAAGCTGAAAGCAGCCCAGGACAGACATAAAAGCTATGCGGATAAGCATAGGATGAACAGGGAGTTCAGTGTTGGGGATCATGTTTACCTCAGAGTGAGGGCAAGGAAGAGTTCCTTGAAGATTGGTAGTTGTGCCAAGTTGTCACCTAGATATTGTGGTCCGTTTGAAGTGCTTGAAAGAATAGGGCCAGTTGCTTATAGACTTGCATTGCCCGCTAGCACTAGGGCTCATAATTTTTTTCATGTTTCTTTGCTTAAGAGATATGTACATGATCCTAACCATGTGATAAATTGGGATGTGATTCAGGTGGAACCTGAGGGAGAGTTCCGAATCGAGCCAATGCGCATCCTCGACAGGAAGGTCACCATGCTACGGAACTGAGCCATAGGGCAGGTAAAGGTGCAATGGGAGCACTTCGGACCTAAAGAGGCTACATGGGAGCTGGAGGACGCCATGCGATTGGAACATCCATTTTTGTTCAATTTTGCGGAAGATTGAGGCGATACCAGTGTAGCATTTTGTTCAATTTTGTAAAGCACTGAGGACAGTGCTATTGAAGGGGGAGGGGAATGTCACATCCCCGGTCTTGACCCCGTTGCATTAAATGTACATGATGTATATATTGTAATGATCATGGTGCGGAGCTAAAGGCCAAGGCCCCACCATTGATCGGTTATGCTATGTTTTGGATTTAAATTGTCACCGATGGTATATCGGGGCAAGCGGCATACATATTAAGTTTCAGCATCATGTAAATATGCATCTTTAATTAAAATGAACCCGACCAACTATGATCGCGGCAACTAAATTGAGAAGGGGCATGATTTTCACAAGGATAAGGGTGGGGAAATTGTTAAACCTTGGCCAATAAGAGAAAAACCCATGTGCCATCTTCCCTTGTTTTATTCCAACCACTTTCATTAAAAATGGCTGCTAGTGGTTGAGGCAGTTAATGGTCTTTGGGAGTGGGGGTGGTAGGACTGTCAGTCCTCACCCACACGCACACTCCACCATGGTTTACTTCACAATGGAAGAAACCACCGTCCTCACTCACGCAGACATTCATTCTCTCCTCACGATTTGCTGCCCATCCTCACGCAGGAGCGAAAGTTGCTCACGCTCACGCACTCCCTACTCGCATCTATCCATTGTATGTTCGTGCCTCATGGAAGTCTGGTTGTTCCCACGCACATGCCTCTTTCTTGCTTTGGTCTCACGCAGCTAGGAGTGAGGAGTCATCTCCACTATCAGTCACATTGTTCCCCAGCGAGGAAATTGGGAGTGTTCTGGACCCGCATTTGGATGGGTGAAATCTTGCCTCATGCTCTGTGTTTTGTGTTGATGTTTACTCACGTAGCAAGCTGGGAGAACAGTAATCTTTTCCCCATTGTGGTCTGTGTAAATCTTCCCCAGCGGATTTGACTGTGTGAAACGAGCTGTTGTTTTTCCAAGTTGTGAGCCATGCTCATTGTTCACATTTTGGATGGTGATTTTCCCCACATTTGTTGATACGTATGGGACTGTGTAATTGCTTGGGAGTCATTTTTCCTGTTTAAGCTGTGACAGCTGAGTTAATTTCCTGAGTGCAATGGTTGGTCTTCGGACTGCGTTGGGAGCAGGGATGGGGGCTTAGTTTTGCTTGATAAACCTGGTGGCTGGAAACCACACAGACAGAGCTAGAGGGTTGGCTTTATTCCTCACAACCCCTGAATAGCACTGGAAGGGAATGCAGGGCATGAGGGACTGTGTAGCAGAGAAGGGACTGATTCATTGTGTTGGGTGTGTGTGGATGTCTTAGAGGTCAGGCTAGTTCTGGTGTCGGTGTTCTTGGCTCTGTAATGAGCTCACCAGATTAGCATTAAGCCTTTCCCAACCCTTAGATGGCCTAATAAACCCAACTGTGTTGTCTTGGCTTTGTTTGTATATCCTTGGCTATGTGTAAGCCTGCTAGTTCCCTTATTCCTTGGAGAATCATGCCCAGCTCGGGGGTGGCAGCGTTGCTGAGAGATTAAGGAGCACGCTGGCCTATGGTTGGGTAGAACGTTGCAGCGACGCAGCTGGTTGCGGATCAAGTTATTCATAAGATAAGTGCTCTTGTCCATTTCTACTTCCGCAATTATATTTACTGTTAATGACTATAATGGACATGTTGAATGAATGCTTGTATGAATGTATGATGTTTCCGCTGTGTTTGATAGATAATTGCATCTGTGCATGATAAATGTTCAGGTGTGCATGTTTCCACTTCAATACGTTTGCTTCAGCATTCTATTTTAGTATGTTTATGCATGTACATGTTCATGGGGATCTTAGCCCGTGTGTTTGAAGCTTGTAGTTGCGTCCTCTTCGCCGGTCGGAGGCTTGGGGACGTGACAATCAATCTATCCACCAAGAGGCTGATTACATGTATGAACGTCCCCTCTTCTGTCATCTCCACACTGGATGTGAAGTCTGTACTTGGGAAGTCTTCTCACCCTTCATATTTGAGGAATCTTTTACGCCCACCGTCCACGTTCCATCATTTATGCAGCCAAATTTCTTCTCTGAATTCAACGAATAGTTTTAGACCAAGGCTGGCCCTCGCTCGTCGATTGCGATCGACCTCTCCATGAAATCGTCGATCCGAGTGGGCCCCACTACTTTTCGCAATGCGAGATCATGGTCTTCATCCTCGCTAATTTGTATTGCGAAATGAACCACAACCGTTGATCTCTTCTTTTCTTTATCAGGACTGTTGATATTCGGGGTCGGGACTGCCTTTTGCAATTTGAAATCGTAGTTATATCCGCACAAGTTGATTTTGCGAAATTGGCTGAAACCATAGATCTTCCTCTGGTCTCATCTCTGCCGTCGAATGTTTTCGACCTTTAACCTTTTCGCAATTTGGAAAAGCTCCTTCCATCGAGCATGTTTGCTCAACGAAATTGTTCTGGGCCATTGATTGGGCTTTGCTTTGATCTCGGCCTTTCATTTATTTGCTTGCTTTAACGGACCCCATGAAAGAAAAAATTTGACCATCCTCCCGCATCTTGGGCCAAAACCACAACCGACTGTCGCTCTTTTTTTCATTGTCTGGGGGTTCTAAATCATGGACCAGCAGCCTCTATCAACCTGAATGGTGTTCACACAATGTTTTAAAGGAATGGGACCTTCCTCACACTTCTATCAGGCTCAAAATAGACTGTAAAAAATGGAGTGTTAACAGGATCTCTTAAGGAACATAGAGAGATGTTTTTTCATTCTAAAGGCTCCTTTGAACCATTCAATCACTAGTTTGGTGTCCCCAAACACTTGCAACTTGGATATACCTTTTTCCAAAGAAACCTTCATAGGTTTTAGTATGACATTCAAATCTCTATCCAATTATGTGTTCCCCTACCTTAAGTTAGCTTGAAGTTGGTGTACCATATGTCATTAAGGTACAATACCCCCCATATTCAACAAGGGATATGGTTGCCTTGTTTGGATCCATCGTTCTTAAAATCACTAAAGAGTCTTAGGGCCTTGAGATTATGTGTTTCTTCCCTTGATCATGTTTAGGGCTTTGATATATGTACTTACTACATGAAAATTTCTAATGGCACCGATCTCCCTTGATTATGTATAGGAACTTACGACCCTTACCTACTACTCAAAACCACTTGAAAACACCATCCCCCACTCATAAAACAAGGATACCCTAAGGAGGCCTTATGTGGTTTTTCAAGGAATCCTTCTTAGTCCTAGATTCCTAGAATATTTCTCTAGGACCTAAGGCCCACATTTACTCCCATAACCATGTGCAAAGGCCCAATACTTATCCCTAGTGCTAAAAAAATTAATAATAGCACCCATATATCCCCACATGAGAAAATGATGATATTCTGATCTTAAATCAATTTTAGATAACACTTCCCCCCCTCTTACTTGGTCAAACAAGTCATCTGTTCTAGGAAAAGGGTATTTGTTCTTTATAATCACCTTATTCAGTTGTCCCTTCCTTTGTTATACACCAACCCATTATAGTAATAACCACTATGGGAGTAATTTTGTGGTTATTATTATAATGGTTTGGTGTTGGAAGTAATAACCACTATGGGAGTAATCATGACAATAATTTTGTATAACAAAGGTAGTGCATGGACAAAGGAAGGGAGACCACATGGGAGCAATAAAGTTAGTACCAAAGTCACAAGGAAAGATATTTGAATAATGGTAAAGATAATTCTTTGTTTGTAAATATAACGACATATTTGTACTTTATTAAAGTTACTAACTCGCTTTTATGTCCTTGACTAAGAGTTGCTTGCAACTTTGCAACTTGTTTTGGCATGTCTCATATTTGTCACAATTTTTACTCTTGAAGTTGTGTGAAATAATTTGATCCACAAATGGTGTAGACCACATATATTTCCTCAAATCACATTGGCAGGTTAACGGAGAAACCAATCCAGAAAAGAGATGGGCCATGTTAGAGTCATCACTAAGGGGATCCCTACTATCATGGTATAGGAAGTGTGTTAAATGGAACCTTTTCAGCCCCTTAATTATACCTAGGTAATTCAAACGGATGTAGAGGAGGGACATAATTTCACATTAGGAAAACAATAGGAAAGAGGGAAAAGATATTGAACTAGGAGATGAAGGTCAAAGGGAAGGATGATAAAGAAGGAGCAAAGAGTCGTCAAAAGAAATCAATGGCAAGAAGAGAGAAAATATCCCATTGGAAGAGATGGAATCCATTATGAGAAACACCTTATAATGTAATAAGTTATACCAAAGTTAGTGTAAGTAGAGGTACATTACTCTTTTTGTTTAACAAAGAGCATTGAATGAAAGGAGGCCCATGTGGGACAATGGTTCTAAGGGCATAGATGGGTATTTGGAAATGGCACTTATGATTCAAATGTGCGTTGTGATGTATGAAGACATTGGGAATAGATAAAGTCTTTCATGCAACTAGAGGAGTTCATGAGCTACATACCAACTCTTCCATGAAGAATGCACATGGATATACCTAGTGAAAAACACATCATCCTCTCACAAGAATGGACTTTACCATGAAATACTTTGAGCCTCATTTAAGATCAAAGACCCAAGATAAAATCTTGCACAAAATGCTAGAAAATGACCACAAAGAACTACATTGAAACTTAATTAGAGGAAAAAAAATCAAGTTTTCATTAGCAAAAAAAATCAATGGGACAACCTGAAACCATTATATCTATTTCTAATTTGTTAAGTTTGCTCAAAGCACAGAGTGAAGAATGTACATAGACATCAACAAAGAAAATAAAAAAGTGCCAAAACTACTCAATAAACTTAGAAGATAAGTAATAAAAATATTAAAATATAAACTTTTATAGTTCACATTTATTGAATCATCATATATAAATGATCATATCTTGGGAAAATAGAAGCATTTTTTCATATCTAACGAAAGGTGTTCCTTGATCTAAACAACACTTTAGACACAAGGGGTTGGTTCAGTCATCCTAGAAAGTCTAAAGAGCTATAGAAAACAAAAGGCATTTCTACATGCAATGGCACAATTGGATTTCAATCAACAATAGGAGAAATCTTCGTAGGAGCTTTGATACGATGTTTATAAGCATGGTATATCAAAGCATGCCAAACACTTGAAAACAAACACACACATAAATAAATAAAAATTAGTACACCAAGGTTTACATGGTTAAATCTCTCAAAGAGGTAAACAATCCATGAAACTTAGGCAATTGATTAATGCAAAAATAATTGAACACATTTAAAGAGGCCCATCACAATATGTTTGTTTAGCTTTGTTGGTAACATAGTGTGTTGCATGTGCATATCATCAAATGAAAATGGTGTCAAGGTGTTGAACTCTTAAAAGAGTGCACAATATCCAGGGACACAATTTTGTGTTTGTAAATATAATGACATATTTGTACTTTATTAAATGGACTAACTCACTTTTATGTCATAGAACAAGATATGTTTGCAACTTTGCAACTTATTTTGTTGTGCCACCTATTTGTCACAGTTTTTCCTTTTGAACTTGTGTGAAAGAATTTGATCCACAAATGGCTTAGACCACATATTTATCCTCAAATCACATTGGCAGTCGACGGGAGAACCCAATCCAAAAAAGAAATGGGCCATGTTGAAGTCATCATTAAGGGGATCCCTAATATCATGGTATAGAAAGTGTACTAAATAGAACCTTTTCAACCTGCTAATGACCCTTAGGTAACTCAAATAGATGTAGAGAGGCATGATACACATTAGCAAAATAGTAGGAAAGAGGGCAAGGATGTTGAATGAGGGGAGGAGGGTCAAAGGGTAGGGTGACAAAGAAGGAGTAGAGGGTCGTCAAGAGAAATCAATGGCTAGAAGAGGGAAAATATCACATTGGAAGGCATGGACTCCATTGTGAGAAACACCTTATAATGTAATAAGTTATACCAAAGTTAATTCAAGTAGAGGTACGTTACTCTTTTTGCTTAAAAAAGAGCAACAATGTAAAGGAGGCCCATGTGGGATAATGGTTTTGAGGGCATAGATGGGTCTTTCGAAATGACCCTTATGATTCAAATGTGTGTTGTGATCTATGAAGATAGATCGGGAAGAGGTGAAGTCTTTCATGCAGCTAGAGGAGTTCATGAGCTACGTCCCAACTCTTCCATGAAGAATGCACATGGATAGACCTAGTGAAGAAAACCTTAGCCTCCCACAAGAATGAACTTGCAACCATGAAATACTCTAAGCCCAATGCAAGATCAAAGACCCAAGATACAATCTTGCACAAAATGCTAGAAAATGACCACCAAGAACTACATTGAAACTTAATTAGAGCAAAAAAAAACAAATTTCATTAGCAAGAAAAAGTAGTGGGACAACCTGAAAACATTATATCTATTTCTAACTTGTAAGTTTTCTCAAAGCACATCGTAAAGAGCATACATAGACATCAACAAAGAAAATGAAAAAAGTGCCAAAAACTAAATAAACTTAGAAGATAAGTAAGAAAAATTTAAAATATAAAATTTTACAAATCCTTTTTTTCACCTTTGTTGAATCATCGTAGAGAATTGACCATATCTTGGGAAAATATAGGCTTTTTTTTTTGTATGTAACGAAAGCCTAAAGGTGTTCCTTACTCAAACGACAATTTAGACACAATGGAGTGGTTCTCTCAACCAAGAAAGGCTAAACAACTATAGACAACAAAAGATATTTCTACATTCAATGTCACAATTGGATTTCAATCAAGAATGAGAAAAATCTTTGTAGGAGCCTTGATAGCATGTTTGTAAATCATGGTATATCAACACACATCAAACACTTGAAAACAAACACACACATAATTCCAAGATTAGTACACCAATGTTTACATGTTTAAATTTGTCAAAGAGGGAAGCAATCCATGACTCTTAAGGCAATTGATTAATGCATAAAATAATTTAATTATAGATATAATTTCAATCAGCAATAAATAACACTCCATGCTCTTTAAATATAGATCATAGACTAATTAAATATTAAGTATAGTTAATATCAATGAGATGTTTGAATGATAAGATCACAATGTGTGTATAAGAAATGATTGTGACCACCATATTACCAAAAGAACACTTAACCTAATATTACATTAAACAAACTTGAAGGTATCAACTTCTGCTGTGATCACGGAGCAATTTTAGAGTCTGTGATCAGGCGGCTGTGGTGTCAACTGCAATGAAGGTATGAGTTTTGTCAAATAATTTTAGTTGAGCCAACAAGATTGAATCTGACTTGAAACGAGAAAATGTTCGTTTAGGATGTGCAAGCCTTTCCAAAGTAATCGTCCGGGAAAGAAAGCCGAAGATGATATGATTTTGCAGGTGAATATAGAAGGATTTAGGGTAAATAATGGATGAAATGGTGGCGTTCAAGATCAATGCTGTATAGTAGAGATAAATTATAGAATAATAGTATTTTTATGGCAGTAGAAGCATCACTCTCACCTGAACACTCTGCGATTCCATTTCCTCGCAATTCCTTTCGAAGAATCAGAAGATCATGATTACACTTTTCTTCTCCAGGGGATGCAAACTGCAAAATGAAATACGGTTGGATACAAAGATACAAGGAATGGTCCCGACGGGGCTCGAACCCGCGACCTTCGGCTTAATCTCACCTGAGCCATAAGTTATGGAATTCCTTCCAAACAATTAGAACTTCATGATCTTTGGCTTAATCTGATATGGAATTCCTTCCAAACAATTAGAACATCATGATCTTCGGCTTAAAATCTGACCTGGGTTGGAAGACATGTAATTCATTCCAAATATTATAATATCATGATTACACCTGATATAAACTGCAAAAGAATATATCAAATACAAAGACTCAAAAAGGCACCGGCGGGGCTCGAACACGCGACCTTCGGCTTGAACTCACACAGGTCACAAGACATGGAATTCTTCTCAAACAATTAGAACGTCATGATCTTCAGCTTAAAATCTGATTCATAAGACATGGAATTCACTCCAAGTATTATAATATCATTTACACCTGATAATGAAAAGAAAATATACAAATA
>LPNX010982486.1:8926-47325 GCA_001517045.1 Pseudotsuga menziesii | reverse complement strand
CTTCAGCTTAAAATCTGATTCATAAGACATGGAATTCACTCCAAGTATTATAATATCATTTACACCTGATAATGAAAAGAAAATATACAACATGGTCCCGGCGGGGCTCGAACCCGCGACCTTCGGCTTGAACTCACCTGGGCCATAAGACCAATGCTCTAACCAACTGAGCTACGGGACCACACATTAAGATCAATAAATTGATTTATATGGCAAAACTAATAACTTATATCAAATCCAAATGGAAACTTAATGTATAAATGTTGGTTTATACATTAACAAATTTGATACAAATAATTCTTCTAGTTTTCTTTCAAAGTGTAAATTGTCTTAGTTTATGTATTCAACAAATTTGATATGAATAATGATTTGAGTTTTCTTTCAAAGTGTAAGTATACTTATTTGTTTTTCTATTAAGTTAAAAAAAATGGCATGTATTAAAGAACTAAATGTTTTTTAAGTTTTTTTAATTTATGAAAATATTATTTTTGTAAATTGAAAAATACGTATTAAAAAAAAGTTAAAGTAGAATAGTTTTTATATATTTAATTGATAAAACATAAAGTAACAAAATTCCAGATGATACAATATATGCATTATGATATATATACTAAATTAATATAGATTTATCTTAAACTTACATTTAACCAAAACTGAGAGGATTTATCTTGGTTTTAATTTTAATTTCTTACCTACTTTATAGAGAGATGTAGAGAACCTCACTATTCTCTACGCAACAACAATGATAAGAGTTAGCAAAAGATTGTCATAATCATTTTATTATAAATCCATTTAATTAAAAATATATCTAATCGCAATAATAAACTCAGTTTTTTTTTAAGGTAACAAGTAAACTAAAATTTACACCCTCCCCTTCAATTTCTTTTTATTCTTAAATATATATTCAAATTTATTTATTTTACATCAATTTATTAATATAATTAAAATATATCATACTTCTTCTCCTAACCCTTTTACTATTTAAAATTTATTTATTTATTTACTATATAAACTTCATTATGCCCCTATGCCCCTACAATTCCTGAAAGCAAATTTAATTAGTAAATTTATAAAATAATCCTATAAAAATATAAACTTGAAATATAGGTTATTGAAAATGATGAATTATTTATGACTTGTCCCAGCCATTATATACCTACCCGTAATTACATATCCCTTTATATTTTAAAGAAAAGAACTCTATACCTTATTAGGGTAATTGTTTACCCGTAAGTGCGTATCCCTTTATATTTTAATGAAAAGAACTTTATACCTTACTTATTTGGGTAATTTTTTTAAAACTTATCTTGGCATCCCAATAAATCCATTCCAACTCTGAGAAAATATTAAAAATTAAATGGTTAATTCCCCAAAACAAGTATAACATTTTATTCATCTCTAATGATTATACTTGTAGTGACCATAACTATTTATTATTTAGGAATCTTAATGATGAAGATTTAGAGATCATAACGATTTATTTATGATGGTGTTTTATTATTAGTCTTTGCTTTCGGTTGTAGAGATTTTAGTAAAGGTTTTGTTGTCCTTTAATATTAGTGCTCACAAAATTCAACCAATCACATGAGTTTATATTTAAACTGAATATTATATTTTTTAAGTCATTTTTATGGTGTCTTTTGTATAATAGAAATTTTCGATCTTTTATTTAGCTTCAACCTTTTATTTGGTTTTTTATTTTGCTTCAACCTTTTATTTGGTTTTTTTGGCTTCAACCTTTTATCTGGTTTTTTATTTGGCTTATTTGGCTTCAATTTTTTATCTAGTTTTTTATTTGGCTTCATATTTTGGCAATTTTTTGTTTCACAAATAGAAATAGAACTCTGATATATGTTTAATTTTGTATGAAATAATGTTATATGTTAAGCTTTGTATGAAATAAGGTTAGGACTAATGCTAGCATTAATTCGTTACATTAAATGTTTAATGTTTATTACTAAAGTTTTTGCACCACTACATGTATCACTGCATTTGTTTTTACCTATTTTTACACTACACGTATCATTGCACTTGTCATTACATGTTTCTAGCCAGTTTTGCAGTGGTGACCACTCTTTATGCATATCCATATATAGAGTGGTATTGTCGGCCACTCTATGTAGTGTTTCTACACCTGCAAACAAAGAATTGTCTCATCTCTGGCCATGCATGGGTTTGCTTTTGCCATGCAAGCATAGTTGCAACATGTGATTCTGATGTTTGAGGGGAGATCCATATCCATCAGTCGTTGATCGAGCAGTTGATTGAGTATGTTACTATGTTAATTCAGTATAGTCTGTTGAGTAAGTCACATGAGCAAATCCAAGAGAACTAGCATTAGTCACATGTAAAGACCTAGTGTCATCACTTCACCTAGCACCAAAAGGAGTATAACCTACAACTTTGACTACATAACGACTGGAACTAGATGCTAATGGGAGAAATGGAGTTTTACCTTATGGTGCAGCCTCGTTGATGCATCCAGTGCTGCTACTGCTTGATTTATTATTGGAGTTCTTTGGCTATCGCTGCCTTTTCTTGAGCTTCTACAAACTGCATTCCTTTATTATGGCATGTTCTTCTTCCTCCATCCCACAAGCCACTGTGACAAATGGTTGCACCGCATTTGATTAAGAGGTATAATTACTAGACTTTAGTTTATATTTATTCAAATAAGCCTTCCCAACCTAAGGGATACTTCTTAAATTATTGTAGTCACCGAGATTGAGTGTGCACAATACACAAAAGAGTTTACAAAACACACAGACCTTCCTAAAAGTTTGTATGCAAAACCCAACGAGTACTACTTGTCATCTCATTGTCTTGTTGTGCATCATATACACATCAACCGGAACCATACCAAGCCATGTGCCAATGCTAACCAAAGAGAAATGGATTTTCTACACTGCCATTGTCGTCATTGTTTGGGCCATTTTCTTTCACAATTGTTATTTTAAGCAGATAGTTTGCAGTTTTCATGATCTTTCTCTTAATAACTTAATAATCGCATTGGTCTATATATCTTGGATCTACAGGGATCACACACTTTGAAGTAGGGAAACCTGGATCGATGAAGTGGCAACTTGTCTCACAAAAATTGAACTGGTGGAGAAATTAAATAATTGTCTCAGATGCCCATGAACTGAATTATGATATGGTTCATAGTGAAACCACAACTTTTCCTTCTTGATCGAGGTTACATGCCATAAATTTGACACTTGTTTCCTTCACTCAAGATGCATTCCTTAAACATGGCATGGTTTTCATAAGGCTTGTGGTTTCCTTCGCTCAAGATACATGCATTAAAGGAGATTTCGTTGACTTTGGATGCATGCCTTAAACTTGGCATGGTAAGAAAGTGGAATATGCTCACTCAAAGAAAATAACTGTGCCATTCCAAGATGTATCTCTTAATTGGATGGGAAGGATCTGTTTACTATCTGTCACAGAAGGAAACACAACATCTACATCTATTCTCCCAACTACTCTTCCACTAATCTCCTACTTCATTAAAAAATTCAAATTTTTTTCTACTTTATTTCATAGTATATAAAGCACATAATACCTGCTTACAATCTATGTCATTGGTCATTCTATCGTACTTCATGCATTGAACAAAGCAATGACCCTTGAAGAATAGATTAATTTACTAGTAGTCCACACTTGGTTTGGTCCTTGCCTACACTTTTCCACACCTAAGAGCTGCTAGAGACAATAGCAACTATCACCGAATGGAAGTGAGCTATATGGTATCAACTGCATTGTCGACTCCCATTAATTTTAATTGAAGTGGAAGTCCAAAAATACATGAACTTCTAAAAACATTTGAATTGGTTCCTTGCTACTGGGTAAGCAGTCCACGTAGAGGATTTTAAGGGTCCAAAATGCTCATCACCAACGAGAGATTATTTCTAAAAATGAGGCTCATTAGCAGTGGTTGTACCCTCTAAAATGGAGCTTTTGATGTTTGAATTTGTACATTTACCTCTTAAATGCAACTTTTTATGTTTGAAATTGTGCATTTCGCTCTAAAATGTCACTTTTTTTTAACCAAAACTAAGAAACTGGAAAAAATTTCCTTATAGAAAAAAGGTTGTGCATAGCCATCCATTACAAAAAAACTTTCAGATTGTTTGTTATCGGCATACACCATGACTGAAAAGACCGTGTTTGGAAATTTTCAAGATTTACAAAAAAAAAATTCCTATAGTTTGCCATACTTGAGGAGGGATATACCCTGATGAATTGAATATTAAGCAAAATGAAAACAAACAAACAAAAATTACAAAAAATAAAAGACCAGGCCTACTTCTTTTTCATGCCTTCCATGCCTAGGGATGGCTTTGAGAACTAGACTTCTTCCATAGGTTGCACTATGAAATCAATTGGTTGGAAATCGTTGCTTTGAGACAAATTAATCGCCTTTGTCAATTCCTCTATTAGCTTGTCCATTTTCCCCATGAGTTCATGAATGTCCCTTTCCAAATAATCTATCTACGAGTTTTAACAAGTGAGTTGGTGAATAACATAGCCAATATCAGTGGATATTTCTTTGTTTTGCTTAAGACCTCCAGAAACAACCTCATACACCCTCCACAAATGTAGTTTAAAATCCTTGATACCAGCTTTAAGACTATGAAATCCTGCAGACAAACCTCTCTCATTTTGTCGCTCTGAATCCATCTCAGAAACATCAAGTGACAACGAAAGGAGGGGGATCTCCAACTCGAAAGAAATACGAGCAGTAAACTCTCCGCTGAGATGGGATCTGTTTTCGTCTTGGTTATGAAGCCTCTGTTCAACACTCAGGAAGGTAACCAATTTCACGTCCATGTCACATGTGGGAGCATTGAAGACATAGTACAAATCTAGATGCAAATTCCCATCGTCATAAAATCCCTTACTTGCTATCACGTGGCCATATGCATTCGTCCAACCACATGTCCTACAACATCTGTGGGGGAGGTAACGAGGGAAAGAAGGGTAAAGGCAGGGTCCCATGAAAAATACCAAGACCTTAGCCTCCCTGCGAAAAGAGTCAAGGAATGACTTTGTACTTGATTTCACCATTGGCGAAGTTAACAAAACCTAGCTCCAAGGTGGCTCCTTTGTTTGCAAGGAAATCAACTTCCCCATTATTATCCCGAAGAATGTGAAGGAAGAGAGGAGGATGGTCCTTCGATATATTCTTTTGCATTTGATGTTTCACTTTTTATAACCAAACATCATATTTTGAATAACTTGCGTTGAATCTCTGAGTATAACTATTATGCTTATGCCTAACTTGATTATGAGTTCAATCCCAAGTATGAGTGTTGACCATTCTATTTTGTTATTGGTTTTCTTCCCTAGTCCCCTAGCGAAGGAGTTAATTATATTTCCTCTGGGATAAAAACCAATCCCTCCAGCACCTCCTTGCCCTGGGTTCCCCTTAGAAGCTCCATTACAGAAGAGAGAATGAGAATTAAGGTTCTCCCGCCATTTCCAAAAGTCGCTTTTATTGAGTCTTATAGATTCATGTGGAACAATTCTCAATTTGTATTTTTCCTTTGCATCAACGATCATAATAAATTGTTGAAGTTAAAGAGAGATTTGGAATTCATAGAATTGATGTACAATGTGATAGGTATGGGTGGTGATATTTCATAATTTACTGTGCCTTAATAGCTATTATAGGTAAAACTCGATAAATTGTCTCATCGCCAACCCAAGCACATCCATCACTAGTAGTGCCATTTCCACCATTTCTTGTGCAACAACCTATATCTCCACCTCAAGCTCTTCCACATCCAATGCCCCCATCGCATAAACATCCATATCCTCCTGCACTACATGTTTTGTCGACACCATCATATTATGAAGGGATGTGTACTGTACACATTTTCCCTTCAGTTTCATCTCCTATATCACATTCACTGCCACCACCACCCTTTTCACTTCAAACTTCTACCCATAAAACCTCTTGGTCTTCGATATTTTGTATTATACTCGGAAGACCTTCAAAGATGTCAACTAACATTATATTCGTAATTGTCCATGTCTGGGATTCCAATGTTCAAGGAGTTTAGAAATTGTAACATAATGCCTACACTTCATCATTCAATCCACCTCATATGTCCATGTTTGGGAAAAAACGTGCCAGAACTTTAAGTGTGGGAATTTTTGAACTGGACCTATATGTCATGTTTTGAATCTAGAAGCATCTGCCAAACAATGTTGTAATAGTGCCTCTTCTGCCCTATGTTACTCGTTTATTCAACAAAGTTGCTAGAATTTTATAAAATATTCTAGTTCATCTATATTTATCACAAACTATTCATTTAATTCCATGTTTCAATTTTTTTCAATCCAGTGTGTACCTACAAATAAAATATTAAGGAATTTCCTCTAAATCCCGAAAAAAGAATTTGGGCCATATGTATGTCCTAGGTGAATTTCGATGAACAATGGACCCCCTTCTTACTGAATCTTAGTTGAACAGAGTGCTTGCAATTAAAAATTTGCTCTCTTGGATATTAGCAGAGTGTTTTTATAAAGGCTTTATTCTAAAACGGTTTATTTTTGGGATGTGAATCTATTTTCAAATTTGTGATCAAATATATTGTGGAAATTGTTGTTAGCCAACGATCTTGTTCAATGCTTCTCTTAGAGTTTTCATAGACATCATCGTTACTCTTGTTGGTGCTCCTATGTTAATATAATCACACTGCAGAAGTTTTAGAGAACAATCTCGTTCATGAAGGCCAACTATAATCTTATGGAGGCAAACCTAACGTTGAAATCAGGCATAAAGACATATGTTTGAACTAGAATTTATTTTCCAAACTCTTAAATTAGATTGAATTATTGTTCAAAGCAATACTTTCTAGAGTACTAGATTTGAAAAAATAGTTTTATTGTTTCTCATCTAATTCTAAAATTAATCAATGTAGGCATTTCCATGATTTTTTATAAGAAATTTGAAAGTTTGTATTAATTAATGATAAGGTGGTTGCATCTTTATGAAAGGTAACTTTTTTTCGAGAGAAATGCAACATTTTTTAGCTTGTTTTAGAGATGAAAATACCTTCTTTTAATGAAACTCATACAAAATCATGGTGGTTGATAGTATTATCTGGTTTGGTTTAACGGGTGTCTCTAGAGGATACTTGAAGGTGAGATGATTTGTCTCCCTTTGAAATTGATTCTATATGGTATCACAACAATTACATTATTTTGTTTATTGCTTTTTGGAAATATCTTGATATTCAATGAAAGATGAGTTACTTTGTACATTCATACATATTGAATCATTTCGGAATAGGTTATTTTCTTATAATTAAATGAAGATTACGTAAAAAAAATCAAGATACATGTACTCTAATTCAAAATCTCAGTATTGAATCCAAGTTGTACGAATTTATCTATTGAATCCAAGTTGTACGAATTTATCTTTAACAAAGTTGATAACTGTTGGAGGAGCCTAAGTCGGCTAATTCAACTAGGTCCTTTAGTTGAATAATTGTAAACAGTGGATTATGTTGACCTCAAAGGTCGTCTCGGTTAGTTGAACCAACAAATATTTATGTAATCGATTGTAAATATTATATATTTGATGTAGAGCCAGATAAAGACTTAGTTCAGTTTTATGTGTGAACCCACATGTGTTCTTGAATAATATAAGCTTTTGTTATTCTATATACCATTCCCTGTATCTTGTCTATATAATTGTTTATATGAATTTGTATATGTATCATTGGTAACCTTGCAATCTGATTGATTACAAAATTGGTTTTGTTTCCAGTGGTAGATGTATCAGATGAATATGACTATGACTTGATGATATCATAACAAGAGATTAAGGACTAGTGGGAGGGTAAAATACCAAACTACCTACAAAATTACGCTAGAAGAAACAAGTTAACTATTGCTCAAGCAAAGGAGAAATTTTTCTCTAAAACACATGGAAATTTTATCAAATTTGGCCCCTATGCACTGAAGAAGCTCCTGAATGAGAAAAGGGTTAGGATTGGGTTTTGATTTATGATGTAAATAATTATATTAAAGTACATCATGCTATTGGGCATGGAGTTGCAAAGAATATACGACACATCCATGGATATTACAAAATGAACTCAACATGAAAAATCATAATTATGAACCTATTAAAGCACACTAAAATAACTACAATACCAAAACTCAATTACATATAAGTAAGAAATACTACTAAATTATATTCACATAATCATTATCTAGTTGTAATAGTAGTTTAAATTGGTCATTTATAGCTACATCACTTAAAATTGCTCAAATTTGGTAGTATGTAGCATAAAAAATGGCGTGACTAACTTTTTTGGTTGTATAGTCACATATTTCTCAATTTGTACTAGTATTAGTATTTTCCATGTTTCTCCATATTCCATTAGCCATTTCAATTCAACTTCTAATTCTATAGCAAAAATTTTGGCCTCATTTCTTTATTCTTCAATTCACACCTAAAATTCATGGAGGCCTCGCTTATTTATACACCCAATTAGGCTAGCTACCTCACCCCATTTAAATTAGCCAATTATTTATTTTAATCATTCCTTATTATTCACCATCCCCAAGATGCCATTCCCCTTTTTCAAATTTATTAATATAATTTAAGTAAAAATTATTAATTTTCATTAAAATAATGTTATATCAAGTTTCCCCACTCAAAAAGGGTATCTCCTAAATTAGTTAATTTAACCCATGGGATCCCTCTAGGTGCTAGAATAATAAAAACCCATTCCCATATTTAGGATATAAAATTTAATCATTTTGGTTAATTTCCTAGGTCCTACACTAGCTACTTGGCATCCACATGCATTTTTGTGGTCAAACTTTCCTTAACTTCCTCTAGGAGTGCTTTGGAAAGATTATGGATATGATTTTGAAAACCCATCAAACTTCCTAGTTTAGTAGTGCACATTCCTGCCTTATCCAGAGTTTCTTGCTTTTTCAGCAGCTTTTAAGGCAAAAGGTAAAGCTAGTTTTAAGACAACGGCCTTGTTTTTGTCACAACTCACCCTCCTTCTTTTTCTCACCTAGAAGCATGAATTAGTCCAATTTCCTTCACTTATCATATGTAACAACTCATCCATCCTATTAGTGACCTTCTTGACATATTAGGAAAGTGTTTTATGCAACTATGGGGGATTTTGACTAGTTTAGTAAGCATGCTTTTATGCTGATTCGAATGGAATCTTTATGCATTTGAATATCTAATGTAACTATATATTTAGAAAGCCTATTTTTACATAAGGTTGGCTGATGTAATCTTATTCAATAGAATTTTGTGTTATGCACCATATTTAGTCTCCATTTTGAGTGTATCTTGCATGTTTTTCAAGTAATTTTGTGATTTCAATTGATCTAAGCTTGGGCTTAATTTCCACACTAGGTTGCCTCAACTTGGTTCAAAATTTGGAAGGTATAATTTCTAGGGAGTAAATATCTTGCACCCCTACTACACGCCCCTCAATCATAACCATCAAATAAGGACTTCACACCCCTATTCTTGTGGCGAAAATAATCATCCCACATATTATGAAAATATAGAATCCACACTCATGTCTTGATTTCACTGTTTATGACCCACACCCATATGTTGGCAAGTTTTCCATGCTTTATAGATCTTACTGGTGGACACGACCTTGGAGCTCTACCTAACAGTCTTGATCATAGAGCATGTTTCCTATATCACTAACATTGGTGATATTATTTTTCAACATAATCATGAAGTCATATAAATAATCCGAACAATATCAAATGAAATTACAATATTTTCATTATTCTTTTGTGGCATACAATTAGTCTTTTGTAATCCTTCATTTATGCAATCAACTCCACCCATGATCCTTGTAGGTTTAGTCAACCTTCCATAATTCATACTTTCTTACTAGCATTAGTAATCATTTATCAATGTATAAACAAATAACATCAACAAAGCATCCAAACTATTATTCAATGTATAAACAAATGACATCAACAAATCATCCAAGCCATTTATCAATGTTTTAAACAAATGATATCAATAAAGCATCCAATGGAAACAAGTAACAATTCTTGGAGGGGTGGGAAAAGGGAGTGAATTTTTCCACATGCTCGATTGAGTTATTTGAAGCTCTCAATCAAGCTATTATGATCTAGATTGAGATCTTGTATAAGCACTCGATCAAGCCATTTTGGAGACAAATCCAAACCCTCATTTGAGGGTTGGGATAGGTTAAAAAAATGCTTCATCGAGTTATTAAGATCGATTGAGCTCTAAGATTAAAAGTGCTTGATCATGTTCTAGATCTTGGATAAGTTCCTCAATCAAGTTTTTGATTGAATAGATTTGACTAACCGACCCACACACATAGGGCATGGGTTTAAGGATTAAATAACTTGATCTAGTTGTTGACCAAACAACCTTTTGATCAATGATGTTGGACCAACCAAATAGCTCAATTGAGATAATTTGTTTATATATGAAGAAAACATAGTTACGTTTAATTTTTACAAAATAACTAGCCTCGACTGAGCACTTGTTTGGAAGGTTGTAAATGCTTCATCAAACTATGTGACAACTGCAACCACTCCCATTTCTAGTTATTGACCCAAAGGAATCAATCTGAAGAGGTTGGTCCATTTCATTAACATTTTGATAGATTAAAAAATCATTTTTAATTGATTTAAAAAAAAATTGTCCCCAGACAACCATTATGCTACCAAAATTTACAACTTTTCCTATAAAAATAAATTACCATATATTTATGTAATTAAATAAAATTTAATTTGTTTTCTTTTAAATTTTATTGATCAACGAAAATTATGTTGGTTAATTTTTCAATTTTCAATTTAAATTTAAAATTTTTATTTGAATTATCAACAAGTGGCATTGAAGCTACCATTTTTTTCAAACGATGTGCCAGCAAGAGGAAATGTTGGAGAATTTTTTTCAATCCTCCGGTAATGCACAGAGGATTGAAAATAAGAACTCGCCAATGAAACCTCAAACAAATACCTATTTACTTTCACCAATGGAGACTGTGTTGTTAGAAATGCTTATCTCGACATTTTGAGTCATATAGTTGGGCTCATCTTCAGGAGAAAAGTATCATGGGGTAAACGATCCAAGAAAAAATATATTACATATAGATTTTAAAGAGATTATCCTTAATTATTTGAGGTTGGAAATTATAATGCTATTAAGGTTTTTGTCCAATAAAAACTTGGTCATAGGGTCCATCATGTTTGATTCCGCCTACACTTTAATTTTCTTTAAAACAAAGTTCATATACCCTTTTATTATTACATATTCATTACTAAGATTTTGAAAACCAAATCGATGCTCCCATAACACCTACCTAACCATATAAATCTTATACTATTGAAAGTTGAAGAAGTTAGACCTAATTCCAATTATACTAGTTCAATCCAAATTCCATAGACTAGGAGATCTAAATTCCATAGAGTGAAGTATCGGTTTCACCCTATAGCCACCCCTTTCCACTCCTCATGATTTACCTATAGATTCAAAGGAACAATAAATATTTTTCATTCTCCCCTTCCATGTTTCTCCATTCCATCATAGTCTCTTACATAAATAAGATAGTTGGTTCATCGATCCTACCTAGTCTCCCTAAGGATATGTTTTTATGGGCTGAACGCCACATTCTAATATGGAATTTAGCATTATCATCATTTAAAAAAAAGGATGGTCTTGCGAGGACTCTAAGATCCTAAAGATTAGGTTTCCTCTTCCCTTTTGGATTTTTATTCTTATTTTCCGTCACTTGAGTAATTAATTTAGAAAATGTTTATTTTATAAAAATGTATTGCTTGAAATTTGGTAATGTACACCCCTAATCCTCACATTCCCTAACCCCAAGGATAGTTATATGTAATATATTTGAAGTTAGGTGTTAGTGATTATAGTGGTTAGTGTTATATGTTATTAGTGATTATATCGGTTAAGGTTATAGTGTCATGGGTTAAAGGATTATAGATATTAACTCTTAATAAATTAAAGGGGTAAATGTTATGTGTTAAAGATGTTAAAGGGGTAAATATTTTAATAGAGGTTATGGATGATAGTTATATGTAATATATTTGAAGTTAGGTGTTAGTGATTATAGTGGTTAGTGTTATATGTTATTAGTGATTATATCGGTTAAGGTTATAGTGTCAGGGGTTAAAGGATTATAGATATTAACTCTTAATAAATTAAAGGGGTAAATGTTATGTGTTAAAGATGTTAAATGGGTAAATATTTTAATAGAGGTTATGGATGATAGTGTTTATAAGAGTTAGTGATGATACACTTTGTGATTATAGAATTTATAGGTTAAGTATTAGATGTTATATAGGTTAGTGGTTAAATGGATTTAAGGGGTTAGATGTTATATGGAATAATGGATATAAGGGTTACAAATTAAAGGTGTCATGCCATATATAAATAAGAGGTTATAAGTGCCCAAAGTTATGGTCCATAAGGGTTACAGGGGGCATGTAATTAAGGAATATAAAGGTTAAGGATTATAGGCATAATAAGGATTATAATTTTCATTACTTATATTAGGAGTCATAGTGGTTGCAGGTGATAAAAGTTAAATGGATTAGAGATTAGAGATTAAGTGTGAGGGATTATAGTGGTTATGGGTTATATAATTCTTAAATAAGGGATTATAGAGGTTAGTTTCATATGTTAAATGGATAAATGTGACATGTATTAGGTGTAGGAATTATAAGTGTTAGCGATTAAGGGTTAAGTTAAAAGTTATATGTGTTCGGTGTTATGGTTTAATGCTCATAAGGGTTAGAGATTATACATTTTAAAGTTTATATTAGGAGTTAATATGGATAACTAGTAAGGGCATATATGGAATAAGTGTTACATAGATTAGGTATTAATGGTTCCATAAAAGGTTACAAGGGATAGTGGTTATTATTATAATGGTTTGGTGTTGGGAGTAATAAGGTTTAAGGATAAAGAGCTAAGAGGGATAATAGCCATGTTTATAAAAATTAGGTGTCGGGAGAAATAAGGTTCAAGGGTTGGAGTTATAGATTTATATATGTTAAGGTTAATATATTGTGTATTAAGAATGACATTTTATAGTATTAAAGCAGTTAGATGGGTTTGGACTTGGAGGATATATGTCACGTCCCCACCCTTCTACCAGATAGAGAGGATGGGACTATGCTGCTGCCAATCTGGGAAATCTAAGCTCCATGAACAATAAAAATTGCATTGAACATAAAATATTTACAGGTGCATAATGCAATCTATAGCGGAAGCAATACATTTCATTCAACACATACATGTTGTTCATACTCATAAA
Organism: Pseudotsuga menziesii; assembly: GCA_001517045.1. Classification (NCBI taxonomy): domain Eukaryota; kingdom Viridiplantae; phylum Streptophyta; class Pinopsida; order Pinales; family Pinaceae; genus Pseudotsuga; species Pseudotsuga menziesii. The sequence continues at coordinate 33,991 of LPNX010982486.1, read as the reverse complement.
ACAAGCAACATTCATCATGTTCAAGCAGTTAACATGTTCATGATAATTTATGAAGAAAATACAATTGTAGAGTTAAATACAAGAATACTTATCTTGAAAAGAAGCTTCCCTGCAACTAGCTATGTCACTGCAACGTTCCACCCAACCATAGGCCAGTGTACTCCTTACTCTCTCAGCATCACTGCCACCCCCGAGCTGGGCATGATTTCCACACGGAACTAGGGGACACAGATCATCCAAGCCAACACAAGCATGCACTACACAACAAAATGCAAGTTCTGGGTATGAACCAAAAACATCCTGGGAGCCAAAATTGACAATAGTGAATGGGGATAACAGCCTTGTGACCAAAATCGACTTCACAGAACATTCTTGGCTCCACGTGGGTAAGAAAACAGCTCAACAACCACTCATAAATTTGTGGTGTCTTCTCCAATTCATTGGGAATTACCAAAAATGATTTCCAGCTTGGGAAAAATGAAGAAAATGGTTTCCCATGTGAGGGAACCACACACACAGCAGACAAATGTGAATGCCACACATAGGAAGCTCCCAACTGCTTCAGAGATCCCCAACGTGGATGAATGATGGGTGAGAAAAACGCCCAAGAGCCCCCAATCATGAAGGAAGAACACAACATACCAAAAACATGGAGGAAAATAGCTCTCCAAGCTTCCATTGTGTGAAGAAAATGGAGAAAGTGAGTCGTTCCTGAAAAATTCCTGCGTGTGAGTAGTATGGCTGCTCTCTTCCACGTGAGGGTAAAATGGAAGAAAACCTTCCCCCTTGGGAAAGCATGTGTTCAAGGCTGACAACCCTACCATAATTGACGGCTTCCCATACTCCCCAAGCCCTAAGGCAATAACTGCCCAACTAACTCCTTGGGGAATTAAGTGGGTAGTTGAATAAGACAAGAAAGGTGGTTGGTAGCTGATGGGTTCTCATTTTGACACTTGGATTATCCCCATTGGCTCAAGGTTAAATATCCCCTGCCTTATCCTTAGGAAATCATGCCCCAATCTCTTAAATGTTGCATTGACATAGCTAGTTGTGGGTATCTTATTAATTGCATATTTACATGATGTAGAAATTATATTGTTCCATCAACTAGCACGATAACCATCGGCATCCCTTTTAATTGCCGAAACGTAGAACATTGAATCCATGGAGGGCCTTTGCCTTGAGCTCCACACCATAATTTATTAACGCTATTTACATCATTTATAATTTAATGCAATAGGGGTTGAAATCATGGTATTACAATATAAATACGGGGTTAGGATTAAGTGTTTATTTTGGTTAGGTTATAGAGGTTTTATGAATTAGTGGTTATATTAGGGGTTATAGATAATATGTGTTATCACAATTAAAGGTTATGGGTTATGTGGTTTATATAAATAATTCAAGCTAAGAGGAAAGTGATTTAATACTCCAAAATTTCATAAAAAATTAAAAAATTTCTTGCGACAATTAATGTTTAAAGACATCGATGACGTGGGTAACTTAACCACTAACAGTTATCATTTTAAAGGGTCTAATCTAGAAACTAAAACCAATCCCTTTATTAATTTCTATAACTGCATACTTCACTATCTGCATTCATAATTAAGTATTGAAAGATTGATTTAATAGGTGATGATCTGAAGTAGTATGAACTGAAAACAATGTTTGTTTACTATGTACTAAAGTTTGTTTCTTGTTTAAAATGAAGAAACTTCAGTTCATGCTCAAGGCTTACTTAGATTTTAAAGCTAATACAGTGAAATGTTGATTCTTGTACATGTCTAATTATAGGTAAGACGTTTTGTATCCCAGTTTCAGGATCGAGATTTAATTATCTCAAGTAGCAAAAGTAAAATGCTAGAATAATTATTTAGTTTATAGCTTTGAGCCAAAAGAAGGTATCGTCAACCTGTATCTTTTCCAAATCTTGAATTGGCTATACCATTGTGACATGTTTAGGGTCTGGTTTTTACCTTTCGTGGTATTCAAGGCTTAAAAACATGATGTTGCCTATATTATTTTTCTGTTATTTATTTCTTTAAAGGCATAAGCACTTAGAATAATAAGAGCAAAAATAGAACTTACGTTTTTAGTCTAAACTATGAGCATGACCTGTACACCTTATATTAAACCTATTGTTGGTGTAAAAGATCTTAACTCTACAAGCAACATTAAATAAGGAAAATCCTATCAACTAAGTCTTTCAATACTACTTCTACCAAAGTATTTTATATGCTATGAAATTTACATATGTTCGAAATATGAACATAAACCAGAATTAACATATGCTTATGTATTATTATGAGGTTAAGGAATTTGACATTTGTATAAGTGATACTAAAGGTTTATGCAAAGTATAGGTTGATGTTGCCAAAGTATTCAACGTAGGGTGAATAAAGGTATGCATTATAAGAATATAAACATAGTCTTAGCCTTTAACCTTTGTTTGAAAAACAGGGTCAAACAATGCAAACGAGACTATAATACCTTTATCAATAAAAACTATGCTAAGTATCTCTATAGTTAAAACCTCGGGCTTATAAGTTTTCAATGGCATGATTTTATCAAGGGTTATATAAAATTCTTTGCATACTTCATCCACGCCATCAAAACTATAGAAAAACACCCATAAAATCAAGGTGAAAGTGGAATCCATGTGGTCATCGATTATTGGGTAGGGTTTTGACATTGGTAAACCCTACTACAAAAAGCTCAAAACCCTAAAAACTCGCATTGTTTACTATACCTATTGTTGTGAGGAATTCCGTCAGGCTCATGGCCTCATGGCCATTAGTGCCATTGTTTTGTCTCTGCTAGTGATGGCCTTTGATGCCAATTTCTAACTCCGTGAGTGCCTTCGTACGTGTATCTTCCAAGCTGTAAACTTTGTCTTGATAGTAGTGTGGTCTCAGTTTCTAACTCATAGCTTACGTGGTGGTTTTTTTCATTGACAGTGGGGAGGTTTGGTTTAGCTTTTACTGTGACTTTCTCACCTCATCATGTTTCTTGGAATTTCTCCTACACGTTTTCTAGGGTAAGAAGTCCTCTTTCAATTAGGGTTTGTTGTGTAACATGAATACTGTGCGATCGAGGGTAATTCTCCAGGTAACTATTTTCACCCTATCTACAATTGCCTCAATTTTTATTACTGTTACCAGGTTTTCTTTTAAACAATGAAATTAACTTTTCTTCATTTGAAATGTGCAGTTTTCTTTACAGGTGAAGTCTCATGATTATGAGCTGAAAGACTTCGGGAAAAGGGGTTCCACGCTTCTTAAGCAATCGAGTAAGCCTAGGTTCCATGCCTAAGGTTCTTTCTATGATGATGTGTGGGGGTTTGGAAGAGTACTGTATCGCCAAGACTTAAGTTCTCCTGCCATAGCTGCATTTGAACCATGCTGTGGTTGTAAGGCCATGTTGTCGTAGGCTATTCTGAAGAATAATTGTAAAGGCATTGGCCGTAACTCTGTTTTTGTTGGATTTTAATTATGCTTAAAATAGGCTTTGAAATCTTATATGTTTTGATTAAACTTTAAAAGCTTTACTATGTTGGAAGCTAAGAGTTTGGGACTGAGCTGTGTTTGAAAGAAGTCGTTGGTAGACTTGGACGTCGTGGTTTAAATTTCTGTATTGGAAACTTCAGTTTGTTAAGCTTAAATTAATACATGTTTAAAGAACCTTATTGCTAAAATACCTGTGTCTGATGAATGAATTGATAAAAGAAAATGGAAGAGTTTCGCTGCTATATAAGTCCATAATTTCTATTTTTATTAGAATGAGGTATTCTATGGAATTTAATATGAAAACTAGTTCTAAGTTTTTCTGTTAGTATAAATATTGGTTTAAGAAAAATAATTAAAAAGAAAAATGGTTTGTTACTACAACCCAAGCTTGATCGTGTAATTGGATTAGGAATATTTAATGTTTTTCTTATTTTATTTTAGTATATAATTGATAACCAGTCTAATACTGTTTCTGTGTAAAATTTTATTTAATATAGGGTGATTATGATAAAGATATTATAATTGTATATTGAAGAATCTGATTAATAAGGATATGGGAAAAACTGTAAAAGCCCTATTCTAGAAAGAGGAAGAAAAAGAAAGTCTTGGTTGACAGCTTCCCTACTGCAGGGTTTGTATTTTTATTTTAATTTAAATCTCTGCATTATTGTTGTTTTTACTAGGATTTATTTTGCAGTTGTTATTTTATATTACAATATTATTGAAACTATGCATTTGCTATTTATAAAACTTAGATTATTTCTACAATTTCATTATACTGTTATAATTATCTATGTTGTTCCTATTTATGTTATTTTTCTCTTTCTGTAATAGTTAATAATTATAGGTGTCTATATTAGGTTTAAGCTTTAAAGACAATGTGTTTACAGTGCTAACAAGAAACACAGTTACACATACTGTGTAGTGTCTTTTAATCAACATTCTTTTGTAGAATTTTATGTTTAAAATTTTTACAGATATATTCTAGTTAAAGAAACTTCTAAAAATAGAGGGATTTCCTGCTAAACATTCCTATAAATATTTTAATAGTTGAAAGTAAATAATTATATTCCTACACTTCTTGAATTGATTTACTCATCATAATTATTTTCACCTACTGTACTAGAGTACTACCTTCTTGAAGGTGTGGAAAAATACTGTCATGTATTTTTATCCATTAGTAAATTTACACTAACCCTAAATCATTTATTCTAATACATAACTGAAACATAACTTATAAATCTTAGATCAATAAAAGATTTAACTAACTAACAAAATAGTCATATAGATGCATCAAATCTTAAATTTATACATTCCAGATTTATATACTTGCATAGAGAAATTAGAAATAACATGTAGAACCTAGTTGTATAGCAGAGGAGACAACAACTTAAGGAGCTCGTTCCTCCCAACCAACTCCTGAAGATAGCTGAGCTGCAAACCTTAGGACCCCTGAGCCTGTCTATTGGTCCATTTGGTTGAAAGCATTGGGTGAGAGAATAGGTTTAGAAATCTCTAAAAATCCACAAAGTAATCCGCAGTAATATTTCTGCCTGTAGCAGTAAGAACTCCGCTCAAAATAGCTGCACTAGTTTAGTAAATCAGCACTTTCCACTCAAAAACTTTTGCCTATCCCCTCCATTGAATTTTCTTGTGCAGTAATTTCACTCAAAAATTTCACAAGTAAAAGAATGAGCAGCCTCAACTAGATTCAACGGGTAGTTTTATCAGCATGCCTAGGTCTTTTGGGTCAGTTTTCACTTAATGATCCACCTGCTATTGTTCCACTTTCTTGGGGAACATGATCACAAAAATATGAAAGTTACCTCCTGCAACAACTAGAAGTAGTTTGAGGATGCTGCCAAGTGTCAATCTGCTCTCAACCCAGCCTATTCCACAAGTGACCAGTAAACACTCATTTAACATCCTCCTTAAGTTGTTGTCTCATCTTTTATTTATTAATTAATAAAATATTCAGCAATTAAATGCAATTATCCTTGACCCCACTTGGTCAATAATTACAAACTGTATAATAAAATTAAAACATAATGTATCCTAAAACATAAAATGTTTTTTCAATTTGGGGTATGTGACATACACTCCCCCTTAAATATAACATCATCCTTGATGTTATTTTATTCATCGTCCTTAGAGTTTCCCTGAAACAAAATTGGATATGTTGCCCGCATATGACTCTCCAATTCCCAATTATCTTCTTCTGGACTAAGGTGCTTCCATTGCACCTTCACCTGTCCAATGGTGCGATTTTGTAGCAAGATCTCCCTCCTTTCGAGGATAAAATCCGGTTCCACCAGAAAATATCCTCCGGGTTCCATCTGCACATCATTCCAATTTATAACATGAGTAGCATCATGCACATTTTTTTTTAATACAGAGATATGAAAAACATTATGAACCTTTAAATTTGGTGGTAAATCCAGTTGGGATGCCACCTGTCCCATTCTGGACAGTATTTCAAAAGGCCCACAATATCAGGGTGCCAACTTAGCACAACTTCCTAACTTCAAAGAACTCATTTTAGGCCTTACATTTATAAAAACATGTTCACCCACCTGGAACTCTTTCTGAGTTCATTTAAGATCTTCTTGACTTTTTTGTCTGTCTTGTGCAACCTTTAAGTTACCGTGCACCTGTTTTACAATTAACTCCATATCCTTTAATAGTTTAGGTCCTAGTACTAACCTGTCAACTATGTTACTCCATGAGATGGGGGGGGGTACTGCACTTTTTTCCATACAAAATTTCAAATGGGTTGTATCTTGCTGAAGCTTGGTAGTGATTGTTATAAGCAAACTCTACCAAGTGTAAGTAATCCTCCCATTTACTTGGTTGTTCTCTAACATACATTCTCAAGATATCTTCCAATATTTGATTCACCCTTTCAGTCTGTCCATCCGTTTGGGGATGAAAAGATGTAATGAAATTTAAAGTAGTATTCATGCCTTTAAATAAAGACTTCTAGAAATTGCCCGTAAACTTAGGGTCTCAATCGAAAATTATAACTTTCGGTATCCTATGTAAACGAAATATTTGTTTCATGAATATATCAGCAATATTAGCAGCCTTCTAGGTGGTCTTTATGGGTATAAAATGAGCCGCTTTACTGAGTTTATCGACGACTACCATTATCGAATCATTTAGATTCTGATTTCTAGGTAGACCTGTAATAAAATCAAGACTGATTATTTTCCATTTCCAGCTAGGGATGGGTAATGGTTGTGGTAAATCGGCTGGATGCTGGTGTTTAGTCTTAACCTGTTGACATTCAAAGCACCTAGAAATGTATTCTTCCAGTTCATTCTTCATGTTTGGCCAAAAATAATATTTCCGTAACATGGTTATGGTCTTTTGATAACCAAGATGTCCTGAGTAAGGAGTCTTATGAATTTAATTTAAAATCAACAGCTTAATTTTAGGTACATTAGGTATATACAACTTGCTTTTATAAAATGATTAATCCTTTTTCATTTAGACTATAACATGTACTTAAACCTTCAGTTAAATTTTCTGTTATTTTAGCTTGTAATTTCTAATAATTTTCACCAATTTTACTCCTTCCTCAAGCTGTTGAGTCTAAATCTGTTTTAAAAGTGCTGATTGCTGCTACAAAGTTTAGTCTTGATTTTCTACTTAAAGAATCAACAACCTTATTTTATTTTCCCTTAATATGTTGGATTTTGAAATCGTATTCACTAAGGAAAGCTAGCCACCAAGCTCGCCTTGCGTTTAAATTAGGTTGATCCAACAAATATTTTAATCCTTTATTATCTGTCAATAACATAAATTTTCTTCCGATTAAGTGATGGCGCCACATATTCAAAGCATGTATGACAACATCCAACTCTAAATCGTAAGTAGCATAGTTTTTCTCATGAATTTTAAGCTTCCTAGACACGTACACAATTATGTGTCCTTCTTGAGTTAAGACCCCACCTAGACCATCGTTGTATGTGTCAGTGCATACAACAAAGTCCTTATTAAGATCAACAATTCTTAAGATTGGTGCGGTAGTTAATAATGTTTTTAACTTCTTAAAATTTTCTTCACACTTTTGATTCCACTTGAATTTCTTCCCTTTCTTCTGTAAAGAAGTTATGGGATTTGTGATACTTGAGAACCCCTCAATGAATCTTTGATAGTAATCGGTAATCGCCATGAATGATCGCACGTCAGTCACATCCCTTGGAACCGACCATTTTTCAATTGCTTTTATCTTTTCTAGATCGATTGAGATCCCATCTTTAGTTATTACATGGCCAAAATATTGTATTTTATCCTTAAATAAATCACACTTACTAAATTTAGCATAAAGTTGATGTTCCCTTAACTTTTGTAAAACAATTCTTAAGTGCTCCTTGTGTTCTTCTATAGAATTAGAATAAATTAGAATGTCATCAATGAAAACCACTGCGAATTTATTGAGATACTTATGCAATACATTATTCATTAAACACATGAAGACAGTCAGGGCATCAGTGAGCCAAAATGGCATGACAACAAAATCATAGTGACCATATCTGGTCCTAAAAGTTGTCTTAAAAATGTCTTCATATTTGATTCGGACTTGGAGATAACCAGATCGTAAATCAAATTTTGAAAATAAAGTTGCTATGTGCAGCTGATCAAACAAATCATCTATGTGGGGAAACAGGTATCTATTTTTTATGGTCATTTTATTAAGTTTATGGTAGTCAATGCATAAGCGTAGAGTACCATCCTTTTTTTTAACAAAAATGACAGGTGCTCCCCAAGGAGACATGCTTGGTCTTATATACTTTTTATCAATAAGTTCCTTTAACTGTGATTTTAATTCATTTAGTTCCAATATATTCATCCGATAAGGAGATTTTGAGCTGGGCACTACACCAGGTACCAACTCAATAGTGAAATCTAATTCCCTTTTCGGAGGCAGTCCTGGAATTTCTTCCGGAAATACATCTGAATACCCCCTCAGGATTGGAATATCTTCCAGTTTTAGTTTATCTTCATTATTGATTTGTTCTTTGTCACTTACAGTTACAGCAAAGGCTTTACAACCCTTTCGAACAACTCTCTTTAATTGTAAGGAAGAGATTTGTCTGATTGTTGTTTTCCTAAGAATTCATGTTACTACTATTGTTTCTCCTTCATTATTTACGCATGTAAAAGTTTTATCGAAGTAGTTCAAAACTACTCTATGTTGTTCTAACCAGTCCATACCAATTAACATGTCACAAGAGCCTAAAGGAAGTACATTTAGTTTCACAAAGGTTTCAAACTGATTCATAATTATAGTACAGTCTTTTACAAAACTAATCACTTTTCTTTTTGCTCCTGTAGCTAGTTGAACTAACCATGACTTTGTAAACTTGTCAACTGATAAATTGAATTTTTCTACTAAATTAGGAGAAACATAGCTCAGGCTAGCCCCTGGGTCAATTAATATAGAAATGGGTGTTTGATTCGGCTTACCTTCTACTTCCACCATGGAAGTTTGATAATCTGCTTGCCTGTTTTCCAGTGCCGTGTTGATCATGGGCATCCCCCTTGCTAAGTCACCAACAGTCATCTCCTCCTGTACTGTATGAATGCTACTGACAGTCTTCTTTCTGTTAGGGAAAACTGATGCATAATGAGGCCCATTACAATCCCAACACTTTACTGGTTCTTTACGTTCATTATTCTTAATGTAGTTGCTGTGATTATTAACAGGTTCTTTATTTCTAGGGTCATTAGGGGTTGCTGTGAGTTACCTTTATTTCCTTGGAAATTCTTATTAGAAAAATTACGTGTGTTATTATTCCTAAAATTGTGGTTAGATATGAAACCCTTCTTCTTCTTTTCAAAATTATTAGACCTCTTAGCGTTCCAGTTTGGCATGCTTTCCCTTTTCAGGTTCTACTCATAGAAAAAATTTTCCTTTCGCATAGCCTCCTTAAGGGTTTTTGGATTATCGTATTCAATTATGTCTTTAATGTGTAAAGGTAAACAACCTAGAAAACGTTGCACCTTAGGCTTCTCATCCACAATGTAAGGCACGTAACATAGTAAACTTAAAAATTTACTGTTTAATTCCTCCATGTTCATAGTTCCCAACTTCAGTTCATAGAATTATTTAGCTCGACCTTCATAATATTGTTCTGACATAGACTTCTTTTTAAAGTATTTTTTAAAGGTACTCCAGTTAATGTTCTTTTCCTTAATACCTTTTACTCATTTTAAATCTTGCCACCAGATATTTTCCTTTCCAGTTAAGTTGTAAATGGTTATTCTTGCTTTTATCTAGTTGGAGTAATTATAGATTTGGAAATACTTCTTCATTCCAAAGAGCCATGCTTTGGCTTCCTCTCCTTTCTCAGTTTCACCGTTGAAAGTTGGTGGTTTTATCTTCTTAAATTCTCCTGAAATTTCCTCATAAGGGTTAAAATTTATTTTTCTAGAATGGTAATTATCCTCACCGCTATCACTAGAGTACTGCCGATCCTTCCTGTGTGAGTCACCATAAATTTCAGAGGACAAACTACTTTCAATTTTAGACTATTTGGAATTTTTACTTTTATGTTGGTAGGACATGTTTTCGGATCCTATCGGTTTATCTTTTCCTTCACTCTGAAATTTTTCCATCAGTATCTGGTTCAGCTCCTCTTGAGCTCTTAGAATTCTTTCATTCTCTTTTTTAACTGTTTCTATTTCAGTTCTTAATTCTTTAACAGTTTGTGATAATTCTGAAGAATTATTAGTTATTTCTTCCTTAATCGGTTCTCTTCTAGAATTACTTTGTTCATTTAATGGGGACTCTTCATCTGCATATTCCTCGAGTCTTTTCATTCTTGTTGTTCTAGCTCAGCAATTTTTTTGGTAATAACATTTCAAAAAGAAAATAATAATCAGTATGCATGCATTTTATCTACTGTTTGTCTACGCAGATTGAGCCGCATTCAGGCCTAGTGTTTGAACGTGTGCTTTGACACCACATGTAATACTCCAAAATTTCATAAAAAATTAAAACTTTCCTTGCGACAATTAATGTTTGAATACATCGATGAAGTGGGTAACTTAACCGCTAATAGTTATCATTTTAAAGGGTCTAATCTAGAAACTAAAACCAAACCCTTTATTAATTTCTATAACTGCATACTTCACTATCTGCATTCAAAATTAAGTATTGAAAGATTGATTTAGTAGGTGATGATCTGAAGTAGTATGAGCTGAAAACGCTATTTGTTTACTATGTACTAAAGTTTGTTTCTTGTTTAAAATGAAGGAACTTCAGTTCATGCCCGAGGCTTACTTAGCTTTTAAAGCTAATGCAGTGAAATGATGATTCTTGTGAAGGTCTAATTATAGGTAAGATGTTTTGTATCCCAGTTTCAGGATCGAGATTTAATTATCTCAACTAACAAAAGTAAAATGCTAGAATAATTATTTAGTTTACAGCTTTGAGCCAAAAGAAGGTATCGTCAACCTGTATGTTTTCCAAATCTTGAATTGACTATATCATTGTGAAATGTTTAGGGTCTGATTTTTACCTTTCGTATTCAAGGCTTAAAAACATGATGTTGCCTTTATTATTTTTTTGTTATTTATTTCTTTAAAGGCATAAGCACTTAGAATAATAAGAGCAAAAACATAACTTATGTTTTTAGTCTAAACTATGAGCATAACCTGTACACCTTATATTAAACCGATAATTGGTGTAAAACTTCTTAATTCTACAAGCAACATTAAAGAAGGAAAATCCTATCAACTAACTCTTGCAATACTACTTCTACCAAAGTATTTTATATGCCATGAAATTTACATATGCCCGAAATATGAACATAAACTAGAATTAACCTATGCTTATGTATTATTATGAGGTTAAGGAATTTGACATTTGTATAAGTGATACTAAAGGTTTATGCAAAGTATAGGTTGATGTTGCCAAAGTATTCAACGTAGGGTGAATAAATGTATGCATTATAAGAATATAAACATAGTCTTAGCCTTTAACCTTTGTTTGAAAAACAGGGTCAAACAATGCAAACGAGACTAAAATACCTTTATCAATAAAAACTATGCTAAGTATCTCTATAGTTAAAACCTCGGGCTTATAAGTTTTCAACCATGATTTTAACAAGGTTTATATAAACTTCTTTGAAGACTTCATCCATGCCATCAAAACTATAGAACAACACCCACAAAATCAAGGTGAAAGTGGAAATTACATGATCATTGGTTATTAGGCAGGGTTTTGACATTGGTCAACCCTACTACAAAAAGCTCAAAACCCTAAAAACTCGCATTGTTTACTATACCTACTGTTGTGAGGAACGCCACCAGGCTCATGGTCTCATGGCCATTAGTGCCATTGTTTTGTCTCTGCGAGTGATGGCCTTCAATGCCAAAGTCTAACTTCGTGAGTGTCTTCCTCCATGTATCTACCAAGTTGTAAACTCTGTCTTGATAGTAGTGTGGTCTCGGCTTCTAACTCACAACTTACCTGGTGGTTTTTTCATTGACAGTGGGAATGTTTGGTTTAGCTTTTACTGTGACTTTCTCACCTTGTCATGTTTCCTGGCATTTCTCCTGCACGTTTGCTAGGGTAAGAAGTCCTCTTTCAGTTAGGGTTTGCTGTGCAACACGAATACTGTGCGACCGAGGGTAATTATCCAGGTAACTATTTTCACCCTGTCTACAATTGCCTCAATTTTTATTACTGTTACTAGGTTTTATTTTAAACAATGAAATTAACTTTTCTTCATTTTAAATGTGCATTTTTCTTTACAGGTGAAGTCGCACAACTGTGAGCTGAAAGACTTCGAGCAAAGGGGTTCCACGCTTCTTAAGCAACCATGTAAGCCTCAATTCCATGCCTGAGTTTCTTTCTATGGTGATGTGTGGGGGTTTGGAAGAGTATTGTCTCACCGAGACTTAAGTTCTCCTACCATGGTTGCGTTTGAACCATGTTGTGGTTGTGAGGTTGTGTGGTCATAGGTTGTTCTGAAGAATAATTGTAAAGGCCATTGGTCGTAACAATGTCTTTGTTGGATTTTAATTATGCTTAAAATAGGGTTTAAAATCTTATATGCTTTGATTAAACTCTAAAAGCTTTACTGTGTTGGAAGCCAAAAGTTTGGCACCGATCTGTGTTTGAAAGAAGTCGTAGGCAGACTTGGCCATCGTGGTTTAAATTTCTGTATTGGAAACTTCAGTGTGTTAAGCTTAAATTAATACATTTTTAAAGAACCTTATTGCTAAAATACCTGTGTCTGATGAATGAATTGATGAAAGAAAATGGAAGAGTTTCGCTGCTGTATAAGTCCATAATTTCTATTTTTATTAGAATGAGGTATTCTATGGAAATTTAATATGAAGACTAGTTCTGAGTTTTTCTGTTAGTATAAAGATTGATTTAAGAAAAATAATTAAAAAGAAAAAGGGTTTGTTACTACAACCCGAGCTCGACTGTCTAATTGGATTAGGAATATTTAATTTTTTTCTTATTTTATTTTAGTATATGATTGATATGTAGTCTAATACTATTTATGTGTAAAATTTTATTTAATATAGGGTGATTATGATAAAGATACTATAATTCTATATTGAAGAATTTGATTAATAAGGATATGGGAAAAACTGTAAAAGCCCTATTCTGGAAAGAGGAAGAAAAAGAAAGTCTTGGTTGATAGTTTCCGTAATTTAGGGTTTGTATTTTTATTTTTATTTAAATCTCTACATTATTGTTGTTTTTACTATTAGTTATTTTGCAGTTGTTATTTTATATTACAATATTACTGCAACTATGCATTTGTTATTTATAAAACTTAGATTATTTCTACAATTTCATTATAGTGTTATAATAATCTATGTTGTTCCTATTTATGTTATTTTTCTCTTTCTGTAATAGTTAATAATTATAGGTATCTATATTAGGTTTAAGCTTTAAAGACAATGTGTTTACTATGCTAACAAGAAACACAGTTACACATACTGTGTAGTTTCTTTTAATCAACATTCTTTTGTAGAAGTTTATATTTATAATTTTTACAAATATATTCTAGTTAAACAAACTTCTGAAAATAGAGGGATTTCCTGCTAAACATTCCTATAAATATTTTAACAGTTGAAAGTAAATAAGTATATTCCTACACTTCTTGAATCGATTTACTCATCATAATTATTTTCACCTACTATACTAGAGTACTACCATTTTGAAAGTGTGGACAAATACAGTCAGGTATTTTTATCCATCAGTAAATTTACACTAACCCTAAATCATTTATTCTAATACATAACTGAAACAGAACTTATAAATCTTAGATCAATAAAAGATTTAACTAATTGAACAAAATAGTATATAGATGCATCAAATCCTAAATTTATACATTCTAGATTTCTATACTTGCATAGATAAATTAGAAATAACATGTAGAACCTGGTTGTATAGCAAAGGAGACAACAACTTAAGGAGCTCGTTCCTCCCAACCAACTCCTGAAGACAGCTGAGCTGCAAATCTTAGGACCCTCGAGCCTGTCTACTGGTCCACCTGGTTGAAAGCACTGGGTGAGAGAATAGGTTTAGAAACCTCTGCAACTCCACAAAGTAATCTGCAGTAATATTTCTTCCTGTAGCAGTAAGAACTCAGCTCAAAATAGCTGCACTAGTTCAGTAAATCAGCACTTTCCACTCAAAGAATTCTGCCTATCCCCTCCATCGAATTTTCTTGTGCAACAATTTCACTCATAAATTTCACAAGTAAAAGAATGAGCAGCCTTGGCTAAATTCAATGGGTAGTTTTATCAGCATGCCTAGGTCTTTGGGTTAGTTTTCACTTAATGAGCCACTTGCTCTTATTCCACTTTCTTGGGGAACATGACCACAAAAATAGGGAAGTTTCCTCCTGCAACAGCTAGAAGTAGTTCGAGGATGTTGCCAAGTGTCAATCTGTTCTCAACCCAGCCTATTCCATCAAATGACTAGTAAACACTCATTTAACAACCTCCTCAAGTTGTTGTCTCATCTTTTATTTATTAATTAATAAAATATTCAGCAATTAAATGCAATTATCCTTAACCCCACTTGGTCAATAATTACAAGCTTTATAATAAAATTAAAACATAATGTCTCCTAAAACATAAAATGTTTTTGAAATTTGGGGTATGTGACAAGTGATCCCATCTTTTCATAGCATCATATGCCAATTAAAGCTAAAATATTTTTAGCATAATAATTATACTATGTAGACATACAAATGTCAAATTTTGTAGACACTCATGTTTTCTCTCACACACGCGCACGCGCACACACACACACACAAAAAAAAAACATATTTAATAATTAAATTTCAATTTCTAATAAAATATTTTCCATATAGCAACATTCACAATATTGCTTTATTAATGACAACAAATAATTTCCATTCTCCCCTTCCATGTTTCTCCATTCCATCATTGTCTCTTATAGTAATAAGATAGTTGGTTCATGGACCTTAACTAGTCTGCCCAAGGATCTCTTTTTATGGGTTGAACCTCATATTCTAATATGGAAAATTTTTATCATCATTTTCAAAAAGAGGATGGTATTGATAGCACTCTAAGAGCCTTGAGAGTAGTTTCCCTCTTCCCTTTTGGATTTTATTTCTTATTTTCCTTCACTTGAACAATTAATAGAAAATATTTTCTTTAGAAAAATGTATTTCTTGAAATTGGGCCATGTACACCCCTATTCCCCCTATATTCCATCATCCTAACATTTCTCAATGGAGAGGATACTTATATATGATATCATTGAAGTTAGAGAATAATTAAATATTATATTTAATGAACAATTTGTGGTTTCATATTTATTTGAAAAGTATTAGAGTTCATCAGGTAAAAAAAGAGAGATAATTTATCATACTAATTAAGTTGATTTTATATCTACAAACTATGATTCAAGAAAAGGGACACTAAGTTAAATAGCATGATGAGTCTTGATCCTCCTCCATGTGATCCTCTTCCTTAAGCACACCCCATTGTCCCAACACAACTTGTTTAAAGAATCATCAACAATTTTGATAGACTATGTTCTTACACCCATGGAGAAATAAATATCTTCAAACTAAGTTGCAACTGATAGTATAGGATCTTGTAAGAAACACACAGGGATTTTTTTCATTCTAAAGGATCCTTTGACCCATTCAATCACTAGTTTGGTGTCCTTAAGCACTTGCAACCTAGATATACCTTTTTCCAAAGAAACCTTCATAAGGTTTAGTAAGGCACTCAAATCTCTATCCAATTATGTGTTCCCCTACCTAGACTTAGCTTGAAGGTGGTGCAACATATGTCATTGAGGTACAATACCCCCCATATTCCACAAGGGATATGGTTTCCTTGGTTGGATGCATCATCCTTAAAATCACTCAAGAGTCTTAGGGACTTGAGATTCTATCTTGACAATGTTTACGGATTTGAGATTCGTACATACTACATGAAAATTTATAATGGAACCCATCTCCCTTGAACATGTATAGGAACCTACGACCCTTACCTATTGCTCAAAACCACTTGACAACACCATCCCCCACTCATACAACAATGATACCCTAAGGAGTCCTTGTGTGGTTGTTCAAGGAATCCTTCTTAGTCCTATATTTCTAGTAGATTTCTCTAGGACCTAAGGCCCACACTAAATCCCATAACCATGTGCGAATCCCCAATACGTATCACTAGTGCTAAAAAAAGTAATAATTGCACC
This sequence comes from Pseudotsuga menziesii, assembly GCA_001517045.1. Classification (NCBI taxonomy): domain Eukaryota; kingdom Viridiplantae; phylum Streptophyta; class Pinopsida; order Pinales; family Pinaceae; genus Pseudotsuga; species Pseudotsuga menziesii. Next base: position 17,764 of record LPNX010982486.1, on the reverse strand, counting down.
CATATACCCACACAAGAAAATGATGATATTCTGATCTTAAATCAATTTTAGATAACATGTTTCCCCCTCTTACTTGGTCAAACAAGTCATATGTTCTAGGAAAAGGGTATTTGTTCTTTATAGTCACCTTATTCAATTGTCCCTTCCTTTGTTACACACCAAACCATTATAATAATAACCAATATGGGAGTAATTTTGTGGTTATTATTATAATGGTGGGGCGTTGGGAGTAATAACCACTATGGGAGTAACTCATGGCAGTAATTTTGTATAAAAAAGGTAGTGCATGGACAAAGGAAGGGAGAACACATGGGAGCAATAAAGTTAGTACCAAAGGCACAAGTAAAGATATTTGAAAATGGCAAAGATAATTTTGTTTTTTGTAAATATAACTGCATATTTGTACTTTATTAAATGGACTAACTTGCTTTTATGTCCTTGATTAAGAGTTGTTTTCAAATTTGCAACTTGTTTTGGTGTGTCTACTATTTATCACAATTTTTACTCTTGAAGTTGTGTGAAATAATTTGATCCACAAATGGCGCAGGCCACATATATTTCCTCAAATCACATTGTCAGGTGAATGGAGAAACCAATCCAGAAAAGAGATGGGCCATGTTAAAGTCATCACTAAGGGGATCCCTACTATCATGGTATAGGAAGTGTGCTAAATCAAAACCTTTTCAACGGATGTAGAGGAGAGACATAATACACATTAGGAAAACAATAGGAAAAAAATGGAAAAGATGTTGAACCAGGAGATGAAGGTCAAAGGGGAGGGTGGTAAAGAAAGAGCAACGAGTCATCAAGAGAAATCAATGGCCAGAACAACACAAATATCCCATTTGAAGAGATGGACTCCATTATGAGAAACACCTTATAATGTAAACTTTTATAATTAAAATATTAAAATAGAAACTTTTATAATTCACCTTTATCGAATCATAAGAGAAATGACCATATCTTGGGAAAATAAAAGCATTTTTTCATATATAACGAAGGTGTTCATTGATCTAAATGACACTTTAGACACAAGGGGTTGGTTCAATCAACCAAGAAAGGCTAAATAGCTATAGAAAAAAGGGATTTCTACATGCAATGGCACAATTGGATTTCAATAAATAATAGGGGAAATCTTCGTAGGAGATTTGGTACCATGTTTATAAGCATGGTATATTAAAGCACGGAAAACACTTGAAAGCAAACACACACATAAATCAAATATTAGTACACCAATGTTTACATGGTTAAATCTCTCAAAGGGGTGAATAATCCATGAAACTTAGCCAATTGATTAATGCATAAAGTAATTGAACACATTTAAATAAGTCCCATCACAATATGTTTGTTTAACTTTGTTGGTAACATAGTGTGTTGCATGTGCATCTCATCAAATAAATAAACACGGTGTTGAGGTGTTGATCTCTTAAAAGAGTGCACAATATCTAGGGACACAATTTCTAAAAATGGTTAAATGTCCTTGGACCAGGGTTAAGAGGCCATCACTAGCACAGAAGAATGAGGAAAACAAGGAATAATGAATTAGCAAGCATTGTATGATGAACAACTAGTGGAAGAGGAGATAAAGTCGACAAATGCACAGAGGCAGTGCATGGACAAAGGAAAGGACAACACATGCGAGTAATAAAGTTAGTACAAAAGTCACAAGGAAATATATTGTAAAACTTGTAAAGACAATTTTGTGTTTGTAAATATAATGGCATATTTGTACTTTATTAAATGGACTAATTCAATTTTATGTCGTAGAATCAGACCTGTTTGTAACTTTGCAACTTGTTTTGTTGTGTCACCTATTTGTCATGGTTTTTCCTTTTGAATTTGTGTGAAATAATTTGATCCACAAATGGTATAGACCACATATTTATCCTCAAATCAAATGGGTAGACGATTGGAGAAATCAATTAAAAAAAGAAATGGGCCATGTTTAAGTCATCATTAAGGGGATCCCTGTTGTCATGGTATAGAAAGTGTGTTGAATAGAACATTTTCAACCCACTATTAGGTAAGTCAAATAGATGTAGAGACTTGTCAGTGAACTTGGTCTCAGACTTCAGATTGTCCAGCTTCATTCTTGTGTAAGGCACTTCTGGACAGCTACAAGCAACACATGGTTCACTTTCAAGATAATAACCATCAAACTCCACTCTCAACCATGATTCCTTTCGCAAATTATACCCAAAATCATAAAAGGCTCTGAAGTTGTGAAGTAAATCACATTGTCAATGTAAGTTGCCTCATATCTAAGATTTGTCCTTAGTGGCAGATCCCCTGTTCTCTTCCAGCTATCAGTTAATGAGTCATAGATGTCGATTCTTCTATCTGGAGAACTACCAGCCAATAGAATCTTGTACCCTCTGGGTTCTTCCACAGCCACCATTGCAATGGCACACAAATTATGTTCAAATGAATTATATGGGAACTCTTTCCAATTTTAGTAAGAGGATTGCAAACCAAAAGACAGAATGGGGTTTTCAAGCACAATAATTCACCTGATGCAGCTACTACTTCTGCAGTTGGATAAGGAAGGAACGAGAGTGATATGCTGTGCCACTTGTTAAGAAAACTATCATAAGCCTTAAATTTTCTTTCATCCTGGCGTTTCAACATAATTAACCAGGACCTGTGATTAGATATTTTGCTACAAAGTGAAAGGAAGTTTGGTGATGATAGAAGGGCATTCCATCGCTTGCATACACAGCGGAGGCACATAAAGGATTCTGCCGGTAGCATGGCAAGGATCCTATCCACCACGTCATCAGGAAGATTGCTCCAGATACCGCTTTCCATCCTTAGCGCGCTGCTGGAGACCTCCATCAATGCGCCAGATGCAACTGAAAACCCGTTGAGCTATTCACGGAGATCCAATTATTTCAATGTCCCAGATACAACTGCTGTACCGAAAGAACAACCTCTCCAACCTACTGCTGTACCCTACGGTCCTTCAAGCTAAGAACAACTACTCTTAAAATCTTCCAAGTTCCAAACCAATTCTAGAATCCAGAAAAGTGAGGTAGGCTTCATAGAAAACAACAGCCATTTTCGCAAACAAATCTCTGGTCCACAGTGAATACGAGCATGCATGAATCTTCCGGCCATTCAATGCTTCTTTCAAAAAATCTTCAAATCCACAGTGCTGAACTCCACAATTTTTTATGTTTTCTTCATATGATGCTTGTGATCTAACTCCAGGTTGTCGACGAAGGTACCAGAAAACAAATCGATGCTGTAAAGGATGGAGTCCGGCTTTAAGTTCTCTGCTATGTCGTTCCCTTTCTTCTAGTTCTTTCTCGCGGCGGGCTCTGTCGTTTCGTTCTTTGTTGATCATATATGCCTGCAAATGACAATTCATCTCACATTTACCTCAAACCACGCTGCTACCTGGTAGGATGAGCTGCGTTCAGTTAATGATGACCAACGATCTCTTCTCAACACGAATCAGACCAGCCTGCATGATAATTACTAACATAACACGTAGCAACACCCTTCAATCATGAAATTAGTCACCTATGAACTGAACCCGTGTCAAAATTTGGCTTGAAAATCAAAGAATAAGAGGGCCGCGATATTCCTGTAGCACGCCCTTTGTTAAATTTTTGTCCAGGGCTACAAGAATATGGCCAGTGTTAAAATTTCGCTCTTTTTCAACTTTCTGCTAATTTGTAGGAGCTTTTAAAAAATTGCCAGGTTGAACATCAAGCATAGGTGATCTTCCAAATAAACATTAATGAATCAATTTTGATAATATGACTTTTCTTTAACCCCTTTTTGAATGCAAAAGACCAAAAAAAATCAAATAAAACCTATAAAAGCAAGCTCAAAAACTAACTAATCAACTAAAAAGTTCTTAAAGGAAACTCAAAATAAGACTTAAAACAAAACCTTAATTAAAAAAAAATGAAAAAGAAAGCCAAAAATATAAGAATTCAAACCAAAATTGAAGGAAAATTTAGTCATATATCACATTATTTCATCAGTAAATGCATATGAGAGTTACAGTACCAGTTCTCTGAACAAGTCTGATAGTACAAGCAGCTAGTAGACCTCCTGATGCTCCCAAAATCCAGAACCTTCACAATGTCTTTCTATCCCTCTTTTATAATTACAAAAAGTAGTTCTAGCTCCCCTTCATTAGGTCGAAATTGAAACTACCCAGCAGTTACATTAACTAACTAACTCAACTAGTTTACTAAAAATAGCAAATCGGATCCCTGGCAAATATGGCGAATTTCTGGAAAATAGGTGTCAAAGAATCTTCCATATATCTCACTTGGTGACACCTGTGTAAAAACTGAGAGAGGTTTTTGTAAATGGGTCCGTGATGGACAAAAACCTCTCTTGGTTTTTCAAAATTCGTCTCCAATTGATCAGAATCTTCCCCGTAAAATGAACACTAAAACAGGAAAATATTGAATATTTAAACTCCCTGAAAAATAGGATGCAAATATTTAATTGAATATTTCAAACCTTGACAGATGTTGCAAAACTGAGAGAGGTTTTTGTAGATAGGTATCATATTAACAAAAACCTCCTTTGGTTTTCAAATATTCCTCTCCATTAGCTCGTGGTAGGCATTTGACTTCAATCACTCAAAACAGGAAAAATAGAGCAGAATTATGTTTCTCTTCTTTGACTCAGTTAAATGGATGGCCTGTTGTAGTAGTTTGTTCATCATTAGTCAAAATCTCCTATCCTCTTCTCTCCAGTATGATGTGCTACAGCATTTGCAACAGCTTGGTAGTTGAAGTCCAATGACTGGGTTACATTCTGAAACCTTCTTGGATCTAAAACAGACATGACTTTCATGGTATCACTGAAGAACACAAAAGTATCCACATTGTCAATTGGAGACTGGAACTCTTCATCGTCGCTGAAATCATCATCAGAATCATCATCTTCATTATCCTTTGCTGCTTCAGCAATTTGCTCCTTATATGCAACAAGCAGATCAAATACAACTCTGAATATTTGACCTAGGGATTCTTCAGTTAAAAGTTCGGAAGGAAGTGATAAGAGTGAAGTCAGCCCCAAAATGCAAACTTTCTTGTCATGCTCTCCTCTGAAATTCGCTTTCTGACCACTTTTCTTTACTTCTTGAAGCATCTGAAACCAAAGATTGAAAAATTCTGTAGCTACTCCCAATTTTTGCAGTATGCTTAGAGTCAAGTGTGGGTTGTAGTATAAAGCATGGGCAATTACTTCAATTAATAACTCCTTCAAATACTTCTTTTCTGTCCGGCGTAGCCTATTAATTATAATTCTAAGATAAGGCTCAACCCACTGATCAACTTGACCTTTACAATTTTGTAACACTGCTTCTATGAGCTTGGGAGCTGGCACAATATCATGATCTTCAATATTTTTATCTGTCATTACTGAGAAAAGCGCTTTAAATAGACTTTGTTGGAAGTCTGGATCCCTGCATGTAAGAAAATGTTTAGAGCTCCTAGATATGTAATTATCCAATGGGACAAGGATATTTTCAAAGAAGTCTATAGCCCAATCATCCAAAGCATTTATCATGAGCAGCCAAAGACTCCACATTTCCAAAGAAATGGTCTGTGAGAAGTATGTCATGTGAGATACAATCTCCAAAACCTCCTCAAAAACCTCTTGACCGTAGGTAGTAAGCATCCTCTGCATGATGGGCAATAATATAGGCTCCACCTGAGGGAAAAAGGTGGGGAAGCCTGCTGACAGATTCAAGTATTGTGCTTATGGCAAGCGAACATCCAACAGCAGCCAATGCACCTTATTCATCTAGGTCTACTTCAGCTTCAGCAGATTGCATACACTTCCAAAATGCAGCAGCCAGATTCTGGCATAACCCGAGGGCATAAGGTGCCCTCTCTTCCCCAAACTTATCCACAATAGTCTCCAGAGTGAACACAAGATCTTCATTCTCAACTTCATTCATAAGTTTGAAAAACTCATCAAGCAGTTGTGGTAAGATTGGTCGAATTTCATTCAAACCCTTGCAGGCTTCCACAAAATATTTAAGAGCAAATACAGAATCTATATGTACTGGCAGCTCAGGATCTCACAATCCCGTTACAACACTATGTAAGGCTATACTGAAATTTCCCTGATCTGCAAAGTTGATACCTGCACACTGACCAGCAACCCATGCATCTTTTGCCCTCAAGTGACCTGCTTGACTCCTAAACTCAGAAAATACATGCTGTACTATCATTTGCTCCAGTTTCAAATAAATTTTCAAGGCTTCTGAATTTCCATATAGCACAAACAGCATCAACTTTCAAACCATTCTACACTTAACACTTCAATTCACTCATTTATTATGCAAATAATAGACGTGATGTACACATTCTGCAGTTGTCAGATTTGGACAACATGCAAGCAAATCAAATTCCTTGGATGGATGCAGGAGATGCTGGCAGAATATTCCCAACTTTTTAACATTGAGACAAATGGGGTGCAAAATAAAAGCTCTGCACTCAGCTCCTCTGCTTTGGTTGCTAGTATAGCCTTGTTTTGGCAGCAAAAATTCTCTATTTGTGGCCGGAAAGTCCACATCAAAATCATATAGTTATCCTGAGACACTACTGCTGACTCTAACCTCAGCTTCAGTATTATTCAACTCTCACAGAGATATAAGAAAGATCCTGGGCCGGCAGAAAATTGTGCCCAATGTGCAATCGGCCAGTTGCTTGACTCAAACAGTGATCTGCTTTACTTTTAGTATAATTAAAACCTACCCAAAAGTGGCCAAATTGCTTTGTATGAAAAAACTTTCAGTCACATATTGAGACATCCCTTATATATGAGTGGATTACTTGAAGTTTTGCGTGAAATGCAAAGAAATGGAGTCAAAATAGAGATTTTTTCTGAATGTTGTACAATGTTACCAACCAGATAGCCATAATCTCCCCATCCAAAAACTCAAATATGCTGTAGCACAATTTGATTCTGAGCAATGGCATTAACATTGAAATGGATCTTTTAAACTTGCAACTTAACAGGCATTGGTGGCTAATAGATTAATATGAAGCTTTTGAATTGATTCCCCATAGGCCTTGCTTGTCCGACTCCAGATTTAACACCCCATGAGAAGAATATTTTTCACAACATAAACAGAGTTCAAAAAAAAAAAAGAACAATGCTGACAAATCCATTACTTTGAACCAAAAAACTCATTGGATCATTCAACTCTTCCTCATGATTCTGCCTCCAGCACTAAAGTATGACGAGGCATTTGGGTCTCCATTGAACAGGCGGTCAATCTGCTCATCACCCCCACACACATGTATTACAACAAAAGCCACTGCAGCCTTTCCAATATTCCATAGGAGACATGGTTCACCTCCTGAAATCAATAAACTCTCAGACTCCTCCAGAAAGGTTTCAGAAGGAAGCATTTGCAATGAATTTCCATAAAGCATAACCAAAATTACGTTGCAGTTATTTTCATTGGAGGGATCGTATGCCTGCCCACTTTGCAGAACAATCATTTGGAACCCAAAAAATCCCCCAATCTTCGGAAATGCTTTCCTGGTCACCATCTTCCTACTCCTCCAGCGGACACAAACAAATGCATTTTTGTATGGAGAAGCAGGAACAAGTGAGTACCAAGCACCAACAGGAATATATGTTGAGCCATGAATTTCCAACACACTCATTTCTCTATATCCTGGCACTTCCACAGCGCAGTAGTATAATAGAGACCCACTCAAGACGATCACAACCTTCTCCTCATTATCACTTACAAGTGCTCCAAAACCAGTTCCCGCAACCTCCGAATCGGAGTACTCAAAACTTACTCTTGACAAAATATCATTAGCTGCATTATCAAGAAGCTCTGCAATTGCTCCAAATGCCCATTTGTGGGAGGTTGCATTAGAATGAAGGAATTTAGGGTGTACACGAACATTGTCCATTTCACCTGTTCACATAATGGAAACTGACATAACACGTAATAAAATCCTAAAATCACGTAACTAGTCATTCATCATTCCAGGATGTGCCAAAATTTTGCTTGAAAATTGGAAAATAAGAGGGCCGCGATATTCTTGTAGCGCGCCCTTTGTTAAATTTTTGTCCAGCGCTACAAGAATATGTCCAGTGTTAAAATTTCGCTATTTTTCAGCTTTCTGCTAATTTGTAGGAGGTTTTAAAACTGCTAGGGTGAAAATTAAGTCTAAGTACTCTCCAAATAAACATTAATGAATCAAAAATTTGATATAATGACTTTTCTTTAAACCCCTTTTTGAATGCAAAAGACCAAGAAATCAAATAAAACCTATAAAAGCAAGCTCAAAAACTATTTAATCGACCAAAAAGTTCTTAAAGGAAACTCAAAATAAGACTTAAAACAAAACCTTAATTGAAATAAAATGAAAAACAAACCAAAAATGGAGAAGTCAAACCAAAACTGAAGAGAAAATTTACTGACTTAACATCTTTGGCGCCGTTGCCGGGGACGAAGCTGAAGCATATCTTCTCAGAGTTTTTTCTCAATTCAAACTAGGGTTTAGGGTTTTTGTTTATGTGTTTTTGGTTGTAAGCTTCAAGATCATGCAGGGAATACATTCAGAGTAAAAGCAACAACTAAATCATAGACATAAACTGATAAAGATGCCCAAACATATCACAAAAATCCAACAAAGATACTATGCTGTGGTTCATACACTAAAAGATAAGCATTACCAGAAAAAGACATCAACTAGCAATGAAATTACCATTTAAGAAGCAAAACATGCTCAATAACAAATCCAACATAGACAAAATGTGGGGGAAAGAGTCATATATCACATTATTTCATCAGTAAATGCATATGAGAGTTACAGTACCATTTCTCTG
>LPNX010982474.1:0-46072 GCA_001517045.1 Pseudotsuga menziesii | reverse complement strand
TCTTATCACTACAACCTGCATTGATATTTCAGCTGGTTGCTCTTCAAAAGTTCTAGGTATATCCTACAACTGAGTTATCTCAGGCACACAATCTACTGCAATTAAAACCTCCTCAATAGTTTTACATAAGACTTTAATCAAATGAGTAATAGTACCTGTAATCTCCATTGGTCGCTTGTTTAATCTCTGCAAGCTTGTCTCTATGATTTATGCCAGCACTTTAGTGAACTGCATCAAATATTCCACGCCAATGTTGAAAATATTTCCATTTATGTCATCCTTTCTCTTTATATTTCGTCTAGACTTTGCTTGATCTGTATCGACCTCCTTTCCTTTCTTTTCTACATATTGATATATTGGAGTCGAACACAGCCTTCAATTAGTCGGATCCTCATCTTGTGCATCATTGTGTAGGTCATTTTTAATTAATCTTTCTATTGCGACAATGGTGGTTTGTCCATTTCTATGTCATCAACTGCTATTTGGTCCTCCGAGATAAGTACACGCCATTCCTTTGGTCATTCATCAACAATGGATTCAACTTCTTCTTTACTTAGTAAGAAATGCATCGCCAACCATTGGCATTGTGGTTCTTTTCATGACTGCATCCTAACATAATGCATCCCAATATGAAACATAATGATTCGAAAGAACTAGACAACAGTGCCCTCACCAAGTCTCATTTTCTTCTGCACTTGATCCTTCATGGCCTCTCCATGCATTAAAAAATTCGATATTAGTATTTTGTTTCCTTTCCTTGTTTTTATGCGTGCACAAGAGATTCTTCGATATGGCTCCCTTGTAGTGAACTAGTATATCCATGGGTTTATAGTTTGGTGGGTCGACCATACAACAAATGAAATAAAAACTAACATCCATGCATAGTGGAAAGTTTTACCACTTTCCTGTGATAGAAATTTGTATTCTAGTAATTCATTGAGCAAAAATTGCGACAAATTAATGTGATCTCACTTTGCATAGAGTTTGGCTAGTGCAACCGCACCTGTAGTACATTGGATCAGTCGCAGTTTGCAAAACATTCACAATATAATACCTTCATAGAAAAGATAATAGTATATTCATTAATGTATGAGATGAGGAACAATATCATGGCCCTAACAAAGTCATACTTGTCCTTAAATCTTTCTATCATCATTTTTTCCTGGTCTTTTCATCGATATTGCACTGGTTATATACCTAATAGTGGGAGACCTTTTATTGCTACAATTAGCTTGACATGCATATAATATACTTCATTTAGACAAAGAAATCCTCCATGAAATGATACCAACAATTGTCATACAAATGTATTAACTTTTGCGATGCGATCGAAATGTGGAATGTATAGAAACAATAACAATAGAGACCGTTCTAGTCCTCTCTCCCATTCCATTGGGATGAAACACTTCAGGAAGTCTGGTGTAGGCTATGCAACTACCATATAGTTCTTCATGTCCAAGTATTTTTTTTTCTTGTTGTCGTGGTTATCAAAGGATAGCTTCTACATGTTAAACAAAATATCCTTCAATACCTTAATTCCTTGTGGCACCACTCGCATGATAAGTGGAGCCCCCAAATTCTTTGGAATTCTCAACCTTTGGGCATTTGCATGCCTTGGTGGGATGTATGGGGATAAAAAATGTTTGGTTTTAAAGTCTCTATCCTCCCGAGGTACTAGTGACAGCGTTGGTGGTGTTATTTCTTTTGCTTTCTACTTTCTACTACCTGTGCACTATCCCAATGTAGTTTAAGAGGGACCTGATAGGTCTACAATTGATTTTATGGATGTCCTAACTGGATGGACAGGAACTTTCTCAACAACTGGAGGATCCTATTGCAGTGGTGGGACATATCCCGTTGTATCTTCCATGTTTGGTGTAGGTGATGTAGTCACAGCTTCAGACTCAATAGCTAAACTAGCACTAGAGATAGAAAAAACCATGCTCCAGTAACCTTCTTCCACTCTTTCAATTTGCTGATAACAATGTCTCTTCTCTCATCCAAATAGAATGAAATCAATTCAACAAAAGGTTGATAGCATGCAACCATTTTTCCCCAAGCTGTTCTTAAAACATGCAGGAAATCAATGCAAAACAATTTATCCTTTTAGCCACATGGGTACATCATCCAAATAATGAAGGAAAATTTTATACACACTACTATTTATTTGGCACATCAAGTGGTAGTTATTGCGATAAAGACACACATGGCCAGAAATAATGTCAGCAAATTTCCTTGTATTTTTCAAATTAATGCCTTGCAACTCTCATATCAGAAATGACTAACATCCAACTATCATATATACCCTAGTTGTATTTCTTTCAACAATTCCACACTCCTTTCGACCTGTTTTCTTCCCTTCCTCAAATCACATTTTCTTGCGACACACTATATGTCTTCGACATGAATTTCTGGTCTGTCCCAAACATCGAGTTTGGGAGACTTTGTATATTTAATGCGGCAAACTAGCAATCAAGGAACAAAATTTTTCCTCTTCCTTTTTCTCTTTTCTTTCTTTTCTTTTATCCGTCTAATTCACAGTTATCATGATACGACTTCATCCGAATTCCATTCACTCCTCCATCAGTGATCTTCGTAACGATATACGGTCGTAACCAATGTGCTCCCAAGTTTGTCCTATTATATTCTTACAAGTTGTGCGGTATGATCATAATACAACTCAAATTTTATTATCCTATTCAACTCTTTGAAAGTTGCAAACCTTTTTTAATGCATTCTTTAGAATTTTGTTAAAGACTTCGACAACTCCTTTTTCTTGAGGGTGATAAGTCATTGTCTTTCTATGCTAAATATGGAATTCCTTTGTGAGTTTTTCAATCAACTGGTTGACAAAGTGTGTACCTTGGTAACTTAATATCTTATTCCTTATACATTACCAAATAAACCATATAAATGTTAAGTGCAGTAAGCACCACTTCGATGACAAGTGGAGCCCCCAAATTCTTTAGAATTCTCACATTTGGGGTATGTGCATGCCTTGGTGGGATGTATGGGGATAAGCAATGTTTGGTTTCAAAGTCTCCATCCTCCCGACGTCTGATAAGCAATGTTTGGTTTTTGGTGGTGCTATTTCTTTCACTTTCCGCTACCTATTACCTGTGCACTTTCCCGATGTAGTTTCAGAGGGACTTGGTAGGTCTACAATTGATTTTATGGATGTACTAACTGGATGGACTGGAAATTTCTCAAAAATAGAGGAGCCTATTGCTATGGTGGGGCATATCCCATTGTATCTTCCATGATTGGTATAGGTGATGCCGTCACAACTTCAGACTCAACAGCTGAACTAGCACTAGAATTAGAAATAACCATGCTCTAGTAACCTTCTTCCACTCTTTGAATTTGCTGACAACAATTTTTCTTCTCTCATCCAAATAGAATGAAATCAATTTGATATGACTTCATTTGACTTCCATTTATCAATACTTGGACCTCTATTCCATCTAAGTTTTGCAATTTCAGTGCTCCTCCATCAGTGATCTTTGTAACGATATACAGTCATAACCAATGTGCTCTCAACTTTTGTAGATTCTTGAAAAATTTACTTTCATACATAAGAACAATTCCTCCAATCCCAAAGTGCTTCCTATTAATGTGTCAATCATGCCATTAATTTTTCCTTCATTTTTCAACATTTTGATGAAATCCTACAACAAAACGTTCTTCTTCCATGTGAACAATTTGCAAAAATATTTCTTCAACAACATCGACATATTTAATCTCTATGATCACATCAATTCTTCGAATCAGGACAATTTACTCCATAGGAATCATAACCTCTTGTCCATACACCAACTAGAATGGAGTTTGTCCTGTTACATTCTTAGAAGTTTTGTGATATGCCCACAACACAACTCAAATTTTCTAATCCTAGTTGTCTCTTTGAACTTTGCAAACCTTTGTTAATGCATTCTCTATAATTTTGTTAAAGACTTCGACAACTCTATTTTCTTGAGGGTGATAAGGAATTGTCTTTCTATGTTGAATATGGAATTCCTTTGCTATTTTTGCAATCAACTTGTTGAAAAAGTGTGTACCCTGGTCACTTATTAGAATATTTGGGCATCTAAATCATGTCACCGCATTCTCAAATAAAAAATTTGTAGCAATACAATCCTTCTGTCACATTGCTTTATCCCATCTCGTTGAAATATTGAAGAACATCTCCCAAGTAACTATCATGTGGCTTGAATCTCGACTGTAAATATACCAAGTTCTAGAGGTGTATATACTCAACAAGGAATGCTCCCTCTCAATCTATATGTCTATGCTAGTGGTGATATATACTCTCTTTCTCTAAACATGTTGAGAAAAAAGGCAAAACAATTTCTCAAATATTGTTATATGCTCAATCTCTGCTGAAGTTATAGACTAATGATTCTTCTTCTTCTTCTTGTTTGGACATTGCGAGGTATAGTGTCAAAATCCTTTACAAGGAAAGGACTTTAATTTTCTCAAATGCTTCTTATATCCACTGTGTTGTTGTTGTTGCTTATCCCCACCCTACTCGGGGCCTTTTTTGTACTCCTTCTTCCCATTTGCATCCAAAGCCACATTGTCCTCATCTAGCATACTGTTGGAAGAGATTCCATACACAAAACCTCTCTCTGGGACTCCTCTTGCATGAAATCATCCTAGATTTTATCCCATGAAGCAAAGTTATCCACGGAAACTATTTCCTCGACAAAAATAGCCCAAGGCTTTGTAACCCCATTCATAGTTGTGCACACTAGCTCAATGCTAGAAACAAACTCCCTAATTGTTGCAAACTCATCTCTCACCTGAGATATCCTAGTAATATAGGAATTCACTCCCTCTACTCTCACAATTTTAATACTCTTCAATTATTCCCTTAACAAAATTTTCTATTCTCTATAAAACTCTTGTACAAGCTGGTCAAATCATCCCACATCTTATATGAATGATATTTACCTAATATGTGAGGAATCACATGGTATTTAACTGCTTAAAGAACTATCCTTCTATCCCTAACATCCTTTTTCTCCAAGGTAGAAAGTGCTTGTGCATGAGTGGGAGGTGGAACATGAATTGGGTGAGCCTACGTGTGATTAACCACTTCATTCGACATTTATTATTCCTCAAAGATAAGAACTATCCTATCCTTCCATGGGTCAAAATTTCAAATCCCATCAATCCTATCCTCTAACCTAACTCGTGTAGCCATTTCAATGCAATTTCAATCTTCAACAAGGTGTTTCTCACTTACAAAAGAAGCTAACTAAGAATTTGAAAGTTCCAATACCATCATAATTTTATGGGTATTTTACCACCCCAATTTCAAGTTACTCGGTCATTGTTTAATGCCCAACCCAATAGAAATTTTTGTTGTAGATGAATTGATTTCTCATAAAAAAATTGTACATGAAACACTCGAAAAATCACTAATGTAGGAATCATAAATTTACTCATACTCACATAGAAGAAAATTTTCAGGCATCATATTTTTGGAAAATTTCCAAGGAAAAACCCATAAGGGGAAAACCTATTTGAGAGAGTAATTTGTATTTATTCAGAATGAAAGGCAGATAAAATTAATAATTTCCAAGTACAAATTATCTCAACGATAAATACGAAGGATTCCTTGAAAAGTATGCACACAATGAATCAAAATGTGATTAATGATTTCCAAATACAACTTATCTCAATGATAAATATGAAGGATTTTTCGAAACGTATGCACATGATATGTGAAAACGCATGCAACGCGTCTAAATTATGTCTAAATTATTAAAGATAAATATTCAGAAAATATATATTTTCTAACTTATTTGAATTAATAAATAACATAAAAATCATTAATAAACTTTAATATGTATTATCTACCATATGTCCTGAAAGAAATGGCACCATATAAAATTCAAAACTTCCAATATAAAATAGACAATGAACCATTTTAATAAAATAAATATTGAACCACATAAAAATGTCAATATAATAGATTTCTGAAGTACCAAATCACACATAAATAAAATATGGTTTCAGAAGTACCAAATCACACTAAATTATGCAACTGTTGATCGGAAAGAGAGAGGCATTTCAGGTTTAATGTGGACATTTGAAATAAAATAAGATACAACTAATAAATAAAAGATACCTTACTAGTATATTCTCGATACACCCATTAATATCAACTTGTGGTGAACCTTGCTTGCTTTCGCTTCTGCATCTGCAAAAGGAAATGAAATTTCATGAAGAAACTCAAATGAAAAAACACTAAGCAGTAAGCAGAGAATGGACTTATAGATTCCTGGGCATTGATCTTTAAGGAGATGAGTGGGATGATCCTGTTGGAATCAACAGTATTTCATGACCATGTGTTAAGGGTTCATTGGAGCGCCATCTTCCTGGGACAGCTCTCCTCCTCTTCCTTAGTAGGATGGTCCCCTCTTTGCTTGGAATCAAGAGTTTTGGTCCATGACCACACATTGGTGCTCCCATCCTCTCCCATACTAATGCTAGGAAAAGTGGGGCTCCGGTTGCTAGATGCAGGTAGAAGTACTGGTGGTGGCTGTCATAGTGTCAATAGTAAAGCCTAAGCAGAGATTTCTACTAGAATCTTGATCCATATCACTTTATTTAGTTAGTGCGATTAAAGAGTGTTTAATATACAAAGGGAATATATAGAAAAGAAGTACTTAGTGTTGCACGAGTCCCAAGATTCAGATAGTCAAAATTGGTTCATTGTATATAGATAGGTAGTTTTAAGCTTCTTTAGATTTTTTCATTAAATTTTTCATAGAGTGCAAATGATTGATGAATGTTTAAAATACAGAAGATAAATTTCCATTTTTTCTGGCTGGTTTTTACTTATTTATGGCCATGAATCTTCATTGAATTTTAAAATCTTGCCAAAACACTGCCATATCTTACATAGTCTCGGTGTTGGGGGGTTTCCTATCAGTTGATTCCATTTATGGCTTTAAAATACCTCAACAAACAACAAAATTAACATCAAAATTACTCATTTTGTGCATTAAATTCAAGATTCATGTAGAAATCAGCCTGAAAGTCAAAATCTTCCTGTTTTTAGACCTTAAAATAGAAAGGGAATATATAGGAAATAAGTCTATGCAAAGTGCATTTAATCAAGTTAATGCAAACCACTACTTGATTTTTATAATATTGTTATTGATATCAAAGGAAATGAGGTGTTTGAATGAATCAACATATATTTATTATTATTTTAATAAGAATATGTAGAGAGTGTTAACCCATATGCATGTGAATTAGTCTATGCAAAATGCATTTTATGAAGTTATTGCAAATCACCACTTGATTTTTATAATATTCTTATTGATATCAAATCAAATGAGATATTTCATTGAATCAACGTATATTTATTATTTTAATAAACATATGTAGAAAGGGTTAACCCACATGTTCATGAATAAGTCTATGGAAAATGCATTTAATGAAGTTAATGCAAATAACTAATTGATTTTTGTAATATTGTTATTGATATAAATAGAAATGACTTGTTTCATTGAATCAACATATCTTTATTATGTTAAAAAAAATGTGTGGAGAGGGTTTACCCATATGTTCATGACACGTGATGATGTTGATTGTAATGGGTGAGCACATAATCATTTCTTCTACATGTAATACTATGTGAAAATGTCATGGGTTTATACGACCACTTGTTGGTAGGTCAATTCCACTTTTATGTTAGATAAATTATATACCATAAGTTTCCAAAACCATTGACTCATTGGTAAATTATTATTTTCTAGGAAAGAAAGAAATTTTGGGAGAATAGAAACAAATTAATTATATACTTAAGGGTAAACTTGAATTTTCAAATAGACTCAACTTGAACGGTTTCCAACAAATATAAATGTGAAAAGAATTAAAATCAATATTTTTTTATATTAAGAGAAACATTTAACAAGAAATATGAAGAGAAGTCTTATTTAAGAAAGCTAAAATTGTAACTATGTGTTGATGTGGTTTAAACAAAGTGATTGGTGTCTATTGCTAAGTTGTTTCTTTTTCCTTAGCGGTGGGGTGTACCCAATATGTCATGCATGTGAATATGAGTAAGAGTATGTTTTTGTATATTCACTAGGTTGAGTTATACAAGTATTTGTAATAGTAAGTATACATCTACCAAGATGGTATAAATAAAATATTTTGTAGTTTTCTCTTAAAAGTGTATACACTTAAATCTAATGTTTTGTTTTTTATAAATCATAGATATTATGTGTTATTATTTTCTTGGGTTGATTGAATTTAAATAAGTAAAAAGTAATATTGTTAAATTTTTTGATAATATGGAGATTCTTGAACATTAAAAATTCCATCAACTGATTTCAACACATATGAATCACATAAATCAGCCACAAATGAATCTCATAAATAAATCAACGACCTATGAATAAGGGCAAGAAACCCAAGAAGACCAAAAGAGATATTTAAAATGTTCGATGTAATGCTTGTGATGAAAAGGGACACTTGGAAAGAGATTGTCACATCCAAAAAAGGAGACACCATGCTAATGTTGGATAAGATGATAAACCAACAAACAAAATATTCAAATGAGAGAAGGATGATTCAGATGAAGAGTATGTGCTAATCTCAACACTTACTCACACTATCACACATGGAAGCAATGATTGGATCATGGATAGTGGAGTTTCCAAATATCTGACTAGATACATGGAATCATTCGTTAATATGTCTGAACATGAGTCACCTTAGAAGGTGAAACATGGTGATGATTATCAATACCGCACAAAAGGGAGTGTCAAATCTCCATACAAGATTGACTTTGAGAAATCCTTAAAGATGAAGGATGTGCTATATGTTCTAGGATTGAGGAAGAATATTTTCTCCATATCTGCATTAGATGCAAAGGGAATTAGGGTTTCATTTGTCGATGACCAAGTGGTAATCTGTCCCATAGGAAATACAATAGAGGATGCAACAGTGATTGGAGAAGAAGATGGAGGCTTGTACAAGTTGAAGGGACATTCTGAACAAGCATTGGTTCATGAGTTAAGAGAACCAAATGAACTATGGAGAAAAAAGCTTGCACATGTGCACTAATAGAGCACTACCAATGGCAAGAAAATGAGTCTTAGGACTGCTAGAGATCTAGGAAAATCATGAAGGAATTTGAAAAGGATGTGGAAAATGAAATAATGCAAAGAAGACTTTTTCCAGTAGTGAGCGCAAGGATAAAGGAATATTGGAGATGGTACACTCAGATGTATATGGACCCATGTATTCTAGCGCAGTAAGTAGGTATTTGTACTATGTTTCCTTTATATATAATTTCTCACATAACACTTGCCATGTATTTCTTAAAAGAGAAAAGTGAAGTTTTCAACAACTTCAAGGAACATAAAGCATTGGTGGAGAGCCAGAAATATAGGAAGATCAAGATTCTACAGTAAGATAATGGCGAAGAGATCACTTCAAAAGAATTCAAGGAATTGTAAAGAGAATCTCAGATTAAGAGGGTGTTGAGCACTTGATACAATCCTCAACACAATCGGGTTGTAGAAGAAAGAACGAGGCCATAATGGGAGCAATGATTGCAATGTTGCTTGAGGAGGCTCTTCCTATACACCTTTGGGTGGAGGCATCAAGAAAAACTGTGTATGTACAATGTACTCTTCATCGATTACTTGAAAAAAAGAGACCTGAAGAGGATTTCTCATGAGTGAAGCTAGAAATAAGAAATATAAGAGTATTTGTTTTCAAGGTGTACATACATGTCCCAAAGGAGAAAAGGACCAAGTTCGATCCTCCTCCAAGGAAGGATGTATTCAAAGGGGGCAGTGATACATCAAATGCCTACCTAATATACTTTCGAGGATTCAAGAATATCAAGATGAGTAGATATGTAACATTTGATGAAGACTCGACATATTTCATATCTAGGAGGACTCCTATCCAGGAAGTTGAGGAACCTGAATAGACAAGAATTTGAGACATGGAAATTGAAGAATAAACTCTAGAAAATCCGAAATATTAGGACATGACTGAAGAACTTATAGAAACTATGCGTGAGGAGGACTCCCACAAGAGGAAACCAACATGGGAACATGAGATCATATAAGAAGCTGAAAGTTATGGCACTCTAGAAGGAATACATAGAGACAGAAAGGGGAAAAATCCCTATAATAGCTATCTATCCCTCTTGTGTGACATCGTTGAAAGAGAACCTTCCACTTATGAAGATGATACATAAAAGAAAGAATGAAAGGATGGGATGATTCGATCATGAATAATGATGTATGGGAGGTTGTTCCAAGACTATAGAAGAAGTATATCATGACTTCAAAGTGGATCTACAAAATCAAACATGATGCAGATGGCAGCATCAAGAAACATAAGGCAAGGTTCGTAGCATGAGGATTATCAAATAGAAAAGGCATATACTATGAAGAGACATTTGCACCTGTGGCAAGGTACACTTCCATAAGGATCATAATTACTTTGGAAGCAGTTATGAAATGGAAAGTACACTAGATGGATGTCAAGAAATATTTCTTGAACCATGTTTTCAAGGAGGAAGTGTACATGGAATTGCCACTGGGATTTGAGACACATAACATGAATACCCATGTGTGAAAATTAAACAAGGGATTGTATGGATTAAAACAAGTACTGTGGGCATGGTATGATAGGATGGATAGCTTCTTAATGAGCTTGGTATTTACCAAGAGTAAATTAGATTGAAACATCTACTTAAGAGAGAATATGAGTGATAGCCCTACTATATGTCGATGAATTATTTCTAACAGGCGATGAGGAAATAATTATAGATTCAAGGAGGATACATTCTACAGAGTTCGACATGAAATACCTAGGTAATACATGTAGGAAATTTAATGTATGCATCTGGAAATTTGAGATAATACAAATTTATGACATAAATTTAAGATGAAAATTTTTTAAATGTTTATTCTTTAGTGTAAGATTTAAGATCAACTTTAAAATTTAAATTATAAATAGTTTATGTTGTTATTTATTGTACATTTTTTTTACGCTTTTCTTTTCTTAGAGATGTCATTATAATGTGTTTTTTTTTATAATGATATTTTATTTGTATTCATGATTGTAGTGCCTACTATAGACCACAATGCAAATATTTTGAGAGTTATTGGTCATTTGAGAGACATCAGTTCTCCTTGGAGGGGTGGAGATGAATGGTGTCTCTCCTTGTTAGCATCATTGCTGACCATAGTGGATAGCATCAACAGATTAAATGATGCTTTCTATAGCATAGCATCATATAAGGAGAGAAAAAATACAATAATATGATCATGGATTGTTCTATAAAGAGATTAAAAAGATCAAAATATCAAAAGAGAATATATATACAATATTTAAAGTGCCTCGCGTACATTCCAGAGAGAAATAGACCACATATCTCGATTGACCACATATTTCCATTGAGTGGTGCATTTGTTAACAAATTAGAGACCATTGGATGGATAGATCGTAAATGGTTTTTTATATTACCTTCCACAACAACAAGAAAGTACCATTGTAATTCCTATATAGACTTTATACGGAGTTTGTGATGGGATAACATGTTAACTACTTTGATATGTTTGGATACACAAAGCTGTCTAGGCTTGTATAGCAAGGTGTCTTTTAGGAACTGGGCAGTAGTGGATAGCTTGTCAGTCTCAAGTTATCTATAGATTGTAGAAAAATCATAGTCTACCAAATACAATTGTGGCCAAGTAGTGGTGTCATAACCATGCATAATCATCAATGTAGACAATAGATTAATGGGTTGTCTGCTGAGACAATCAGTTGCGGCATTGAATTTTCCTTTATGATACTTAATTTCCAACTTTTGCAAGTAATTAATCAACTTGATTTGTTGAGTCGTCTATAGTTTCAACTGGGATGGAGTGAACTAAAAAGGTTTATGGTCCGTGAGGATGATCGTTTCCTTGCAAAGAATGTACTATCTCCATTGCTTAAGAGCTTGTACAATGGCATACAGTTCTTTTTCATACGCCAAGTACCTTCTAACAATGTCACTGAAAGTCTTAGAATGAAACACGACTAGGACACATGACTGAGTGATCACTGCACCAAGGGAATAGTCTGATGCATCCATCTCAATCTCAAAGGGTTTATGCAAATCAGGTAACACAAGTACTGGTGTAGTACAAAGCTTGTTTTTTATTTGTTCAAAAGCTTGTTGTTGTGTTGATTTCCACTTGAAGAAAATTTTCCCATTTCCTTTCATCAACTAATTCAAAGGACATGCAATGGGGCTGAAGCCAAGCATGAATCATTGATAGAAATTCGTGAAACCAACAAAACTTCTTCGTTCATGAATGTTTTAAGGAATGGGCCAATATTTGAGGATATGTAAATTTTCTAGGTCGACATGAATTCCTACAGATTCAATTACATACCCAAAGTATTTGATACTAGTCATCGCAAATGAGCATTTTTTCCATGTTCATATATAGCTGATGTTGCTGGAGAGTATCGAAAATTTTCTAAATTTGTTTGACATTTGTTCCCATGATTGACTGAAAATCAAAATATTTTTGAGATAAAAAATGAGAAATTTACCAATGAAAGGTCGTAGAAGGTCATCCATATATCTCATTAAGGTTGTAGGTGCATTGGTTAAACCCAAAGGCATGACTAAACATTCAAACAATCATTCGTTGGTATTGAAATTCATTTTCCATACATCGGTGGACTCGATTTGAATATGGTGGTATCCCGACTTGAGGTCGATTTTCATAAAGAAATTAGCACCTTTCATATTTTCGATGAGTTCATCAATGAGTGGAAGAGGGTATCTATTCTTCACTAAAATTTTGTCGATATCCCAATAGTTGATGCACATGCGCTAAGTCCCATCTTTCTTTGGAACTGGCACAACTAGACTTCCATAAGGAGAGGAGTTGGGGCAGATATGACCCTTGTCGATCGAATCCTGGATTTTCCTCCAAATCTCTTCATTTTCGAGAATGGATCTTCTATAAATAGATGCATTAAGTAATGAATAACAATGAACAAGTTCAATGGAGTGTTTTACCTCACAATGCATAGGTACTCTATCAGGTGCTTGAAATATGTTCTAGTATTCTTCAAGAATGTTGTCGATCTATTGTTGTCAAGAGCTGTGTTGGTCGATGAGTTTACTCATTACTGCACTATTCATTGAATGTTGAGGCTTTATCATGATTGATGCAAACTTTTGAGAATGACTGATTAGATTCTTTATTTGTTTGGAATATATCATAGCAACCATTGATATGGGTTGTCACTCTGGTATTCCATACAATTTATTTCAGATTTTCACAATCACGTTTTTGAGGTCGTGACTGATATATGCCTTTTCGATCCCATAGGTAAGGTTTTCTAAAAATGGAATCGGCTACGGAAAGCAGTGCCATGTCATAGAGTACTTCATGTTCAAAAAGATTAGCCAAGTAGGTGAGTTTGCATTGGTGGGTGATCCTTAGTTCCTTCCCATCCTTCATCAAAAAGACATTGTAAGGTTGAGGATGTGGAGTGGTGACAAGACCTAATTTC
This sequence comes from Pseudotsuga menziesii, assembly GCA_001517045.1. Lineage (NCBI taxonomy): Eukaryota > Viridiplantae > Streptophyta > Pinopsida > Pinales > Pinaceae > Pseudotsuga > Pseudotsuga menziesii. Next base: position 32,500 of record LPNX010982474.1, on the reverse strand, counting down.
TTCACAAGATCTTTAGAAAGGAAGTTCTTCTTGCTACCATTATCCACGATTAGATCTAATGGATATTTATGAACCCATCTATGTGTATGTTATAGGCACTATCATTCCTCCTCATCAACGATGGTTGAGGCTGTTGGAGTGGTTGAGGTCGAAGCCAATAAGGTTTATGCATCTCAATTCAATTTTACCAGGGTTCTATCGGACAAGTCGGATGTCGAATGTTTTTCCAAAAATTTCTTCCTAGATTTGAATTCTGATGTATCCTACCGTGCTGAACTATTATAATCACACCATTTCCCAGTAGGAATTTCTTTGTTGGGATCCCTCTTGTATTTCTCAAAATTCTTCTTTTGATGATTAGGATTTGGTGAAGTAGGATAGGAATGATTCTTGAACTTGTTGAAGTCAACTTCTGACTTCTTGTCATATGCTTGACCTACCTGCTTTTTCACAAAACATACTTTTCCTTTTTGTTTAGCTTCAATATTGATGGATTAATTAAATGCATCCGCAAGCATACTGAAAGTCAGAAACTCCATGTCTTGTTGAATGTAAGTGGATAAGCCATTAAGGTATGTCAGGACAAGCAATTTCTCTTCTTCTTTGATTGCAAGTCTAGCCATGAGTTTATAGAAATTGTTGCAATAAATCTGTATGGACTTGTCTTTCCATTACCTTAGTTGCTACCACTTCTTATATTATTGTTCAAGACACTTGGGCAGGTAGAACACCTTTCAGACATATTCAACAAATTTTACCCATGTTTCGATGGGGTCCTCTTCTTTTTCCATCTTTGTTGATAGTTTCTCCCATGAGAAGCGTAAGTAGGTTGATATATTTAAGGACGTAATGGTGATATTTTCTACTTTGAAGAGTTGATTCACTGCAAAATAAGATTCTAGTTGTTGTAGACAATTATCAACGGATTCCATGTGAATCTTTCCATCAAGGTTCGGTATGTCCATATTGATTTGCACTTTCAAGGGACTGATTTTATCGTAGTGAGGTTGCATCAAGGATTCCTCGAAGTTCGCAGTGACTCATGATAATCTCACATAACTGGGAGAAAAATTATGGTTCACCAGTGAGTGAGTTCTTTTTCTATAAGTTGTTCTATCTCGTCAATTGCATGTCTATTGTATGCTTCTTTGACCATATTTGTTGAATTCGAAGGAAGTTTCTGCATGTGTTGCTGAGTTTGTTGAAGAGAGTTTCTGCTTGGATGAAAGAATGAAGGAATTTGTAAAGTATGTGCATACGGAAAGAATGCGAAGAAGACATTTCCCACTAGTGAGAGAATGAATAAAGGAATACCACATTCGAATGTATGTGGACCTATGTCTTCTAGCTCATTAAGTGGGTATCTGTACTATGTTTCATTTATGGATGATTTCTCATGTTATACTTGGATATATTTTTTGAAAGGGAAAAGTGAAGTTTTCAGTAACTTCAAGGAACATAAAGCCTTCGTTGAGAATGATACTGTTAAGAAGATCAATATTCTACAGTCAGATAATGGCGTAGAATTCACATCGAAATAATTCAAGGAACTATGGAGAGAGTTTGAGATTAAGAGGGATTTGAGTACTCCATACAATCCTCAGAATAATGGGGTTGTGGAATGAAAGAACCAAACAATCATGGAAGCAGCAAGGGAAATGCTACATGACCAGGATCTTCCTATGCACCTTCGGCTAGAGGAAATAAGAACAACTGTGTGTGTACATAACCATACTCCTCATCCAGTATTTGAAAATATGAATTTTGAAGAGGATTTCTCAGGAGAGAGTCCAAAAGTCATGCATCTAAGAATATTTGGTTTCGAGGGTTACATACATATCACAAAGGAGAAATAGACCAAGATCAATCCTTTTGGGAGGAAGGGTATATTTGTAGGATAAAATGATACATAAAAGTCATACTAAAATACTTCATAGGATTCAAGAACATCGACATCAGTAAGAGATGTAACCTTTCATGAAGACTCATCATAATTTACATATATGAGGACACCTATCGAGGAGGTCAGGGAAATTGAAGGGATGAGAGTCTAAGATATGGAAATTAGAGAAGCAATTCTAGAAGACCTTGAAGATCATGACATGATGGAACCTAAAGAACAAGTAGAGACAATTCTTCAAAAGGACTCCCGCAAGAGGAAACCAACATTGGAATGAGAAGACCACAGAAGAAGTCTATCGTGAATTGAAAGTGAATTTACAAGATAAAGCATGATTCAGATGGAAGCATATAGAAATACAAGGAAATTTTCATTGCAAAAGGCTTCTCATTGAAAGAAGGCATAGAGTACGAAGAGACATTTGCACATGTGGTGAGGTACACTTCCATTAGGACCATACTTTATATGAAGAAAGTTATAAAATGTAAAATACACCACATGGATCTAAAAACATATTTTTTGAGTGGTGTAGTCAAGGAGGAACTATACGTGGATCAACCACTGGGATTCTATACACATGATATGAATACCCATGTGTGAAAATTGAAGAGGGCCTTGTATGGACTAAAACAAGCATCGAGGACATGGTACAACATGATGTATAACTTCCTCATTAGCTTGCACTTTACCAAGAGTAAATCATATTCCAACCTCTACTTAAGGTGGAAGACGGAAGACCTATCATACTCCTTCTATATGTTGATGACTTGTTTCTAACAGGTGCATATGGGATTTTCCTTGGTCAAGGAAAGTATGCAGTGGAGATTCTGAAAAGATACAGAATGTTGGACTGCAAGGAAATATCCACACCTATGGATTCTAACTTGAATCTTATGAGTGATGCTTCATATGAGTTGGTCGATGCCACGATGTATCACTAGATGATTGGATCATTGATTTTTATAACGAATATGAGACCATATATTTTATTTGTGGTGAAAAACCTGAGCCAGTGCCTCACAAATCTGAGACGTATTCACCTAATAGCTGCAAAGCATGTTCTGAGGTACCGAAACGGTACAATGGACTATGTGCTCAAATATGATGTGAATCAAAATATTAACCTACACTTTTATGTTGATTCAGACTAGGTAGGTAATGCCGCTGACACGAAGAGAACCTCAGGTTTCCACTTCAATTAAGGATCTGACATGATATCTAGTTTAAAGAGGAAGCAATCATGTGTGTCACTAAGTACAATCGAAGCAAATTATGTTGCCTCTTACTAGTTAGTTGCGAGGCATTGTGGCTGGGAAAGTTACTATGTGACTTATTTAATCTCTAGCTAGATGTGACTTAAATGTTATGTGACGATCAGAGTTGTGTTATATGCTAGAAATAGTTGATGCGTAATATCTGACATAGGCAATGAGACAGGTTGTTTTAGTGGGAAAATATTGGTGAAGTAGGATGCTCAGATGTAATTAGTCTGTTAGGTTGTCCTCATATGTAATCAGTCCTCGCTAAGCTCATTGGTTATCCTTGGATGTAATCTGTCCTATGATAGGTTATTCAAGTGTAAAATGAGACTTCACATGTAAAATTACATGTAGCGTGGTACAAAAGTTATGTTGATGTAATACGCTATAAAGGTTGTCTGAACGTAAAATATCTTGAACGTAGCTTGTTCAGATGTAAGAATCCCTTGAGATTGAGGAGGGAATGTAAAAGGTACTTATGTAAAAGGTTGTTTTCTTGTAATTATTTCTTTATATAGATCTATATATTTGTTCCCATGTTGAGATGATAAGGTCACAAAGCACAAGAGGTGCACCTAAGTGGTTCTCCCTTTACATGTAGAACATAGGTTTACTCTAAATAGACGTAATGCACTAAGTGTGATCCTAGGAGATTCTCACATAGTAGAAGTTACAATTTTTCTTAATGAGGTGAAAATTAGCTTAGGTTACTACTATGGTGAAACAACAGAGGAGGTCTGCATCTAAATATTTGTTCTTTGATTTTTTTTTTGTGCAGGACAAAAGAGATGATTTGGATATGACAAGATGAAGGTAGGAGATGTAGGTTATTGTCATGGCAATGGAAATAAGTTCCTAAACCACTTGTACGATTTAGATTTCTCGATATGTGATGAATACCTCTACCATCGTTTTCATTTTCCTGAAAGATTTCAGAAATTCCCCTTCACATGGGATAGAAGAAAATACGTCTTCTCATTTTGGTGAAGACATTTTCCCTCTTCTTGAAGCAATTGTTGGATCAAAATATTCAAGTTCTCCTTCACCACGATGTATCCTAGATCTTGCTAACATGAACTCGCAATGCAATTTTTATCTTTCTCTGATACCAAACTTGATCTGAAATTTTAGGATATTCTAACCATAAAATTGCATTTGAATTTGAATGTTAAATAATCATTAAACATGCTTAACAATAGAAAATTTAAATTCTTTAAATCATTCATAAAGCAAGTAGAAACATATATGTAAACCATAAATACAAGAGACATGTGATAACAGAGTTCACCCCTCATGGGCTACATCTCAGCGCCACTTCCAATGGGAAGGTCAATCTATTAAGTCATTAAAAGCTTACAATTAAGTGTTCTCGAAATATTTCATAATTATCTATGTTAGAAGCAAAAATAAAGGACACCATTGAATTCCTTGTAAAATTCTAAATAAAATGAGTATAAACTCGAATATATTTTCCTGAGACCTCCTTTGCCACACAAAACAAGAACAACCTCTTCCCTATGTTTACTGACGGTACTTTCCCACCTCAGGAGCTGTGAATATTAATGTTTGTTCTATCTTAATATCAATTCCCATGCTTAGTCTTGGAATATGTGCATATGGTTATGGTTAGTGCTTTCCTGCTACACTCTTCCCCTGTGACTCCCAAAATATTTAATTTTTAAATGTTAAAATATTTTGTTTTGGGGTCACGGGCCATGGGACACGTGGCCTTTTGCGTCCCCGCATCTTCTCTCCATCTCTTAATGAGATATTTCCATGGCCTAACCAATGAATGGTTTTTGTCCTAATGGTCATGATTTGTGCTTTGGCGGAAGAGGTCCTAGGGTCAAACCCATAGGACCCTCCTCCTTGCCCCCATGTTTTGAATGGTGGTTTATATAAAATATACCACATTATACAATGGTTATAAGGTTCGATGGATATAGTTTAACATATCGCATGTATAAGGTTCTATTGAGGCCTGGAAAATCCCAAGTAACAATCGTAGGGATTATCCCTAATAAACGTTCCCAATTAGCTTGTTATTGTTTCATATGGGGAATCCATTCGGTTTACCTTCTAAGTACCATAGGTCAAGTAACGGTTTAAGCTTTCTTTATGGGTTGCGGCTCAGTGCACCATTTAAGTGTATTTTTTGTTTTATTTTATATATGATATGCAAGTTCCTAATCTAAGTGAAAATCGATAGAGATAACGAAAATGTCACAATGTGATCTGAAGGTTCTTTCCTCTCGTCCTATTACCCATTTTGCTTCTAAATCACAAACAAATAACAACTATGCTAAGCTAGATAATTCTACCTAATCTATCCCTAGGGAGCAAGATTATTTTTAATGCTCAGTAATTTACTATAAAAACATGCATAAAGAATATTACAAACAGTTTTCCATAATTCAGAATAGATGAATGCAGGTAGAAAGATAAACAAATAGATAGCTCATTGTTAGTTAAAACATTCATTATTCAATATAATGCATAAGTTTCATAAGTCAAAACGATCTCACACTTGTAGAATAAGCTGAAACAAAAATAATTTGACATTCAACCAATCCAACATGCATTTGAGACTTCACTGCTCCTTCTCCATTAGAAAATATGTCTTCATTATTATAAAACGAAGTACTTCTTCTTACAATAAACTTCACAAAACTATAGCATGGAAAATTCCCTCTAACATCTACTTCACCTCTACTTATAAAAAACAAAAATGACTCATGAGTTTCCCTCCAACCTTTTGGGATTCCCCCACTGTTCCTTTACAAAATTTTGTCCTCTAGTGCATGCACTTAGAAAAAAATAAATACAAAATATTAAATAATCCTTAGTTTTGAATAAGACAAGAATAAGTGGGCCGAGTTGGTGTCTTGACAAAAACGCCCCAAGCTTGTGCTTGTTCATCGATGACGTGGTACTCTCCAAGCTCCAATACATGCATTGCGACCTCATGGTTTGACAACTCAGATTCGATTTCCTTCACCTTGGGGGTACTCTGACTCAAAGATTCTTCCAACTTGAGTTTTTGACCTGATGCTTGTCAAATTCAAATCTTGATGTCTTCTTCACTAACAGTTTCGAGCCTTGATATGCTTTCTTCTCCCTCTTGCAACCTCTCTTCCAAATTCTTCATATGTTCTTCCTTGAATAGGAAAACTTGATACGAGGAGTCTGTTAGAATCATGCACTGATTGTGAGCCAGATGCATACCTTTGTAAAATTCAGCACACTTTTCAATATTTTTTCAATAGCGGTGTTTAACCTAACCGTTGTTCTACAACAAAAATTTAGTATGCCTACCTCCATCTTAAGACTTCCTCTAGATTTATGAGGCATGTTAGCTAGAAAGGTTAAATGGGTTTATATCCACACTAACTAATTTTTTACAAGCTCCACCACATCAGATAATCTTCTCCGGAATTGTGATGAGTTGATTTCTAGCTCTTTCAATCTGTCCTCAATTTGCTTAACTCTATACATCTCCCTTGAAAGATTCAACAAAACCTGATTTATCTCTTTTTGCAACATCGAGGCTAGATTCTTGAATGGAGTGATGTCCATTTGTTTCTCCTTTGCCACTTGTAGTTGTTCTTCAAGTAAGAGGTTATGAGCTTTCAACTCCTCTAATCTTTTGCTCGTTGTATCTCGTTTATTTATTACTTCCATGACATGCTTCTCGAGGTCTTTCTTCTCTCCTTCAATGATGCTCATTGATAATACTAGAGCATCCTTGTCAAACTATAATCAATCGATAATACTAGAGCATCCTAGAGCGTCCTCTTTGTACTTATTAATCATATTTAGCATATCTTCATGCTTTCTCTTTAAAATTTGACATTCATCTCTTTCCCTTTTTAGTTTTTCCTTTATTTGAGCAATCTTCTTTTGAGATTGTTCCAAATTAGTCATTATGTTATCAACATTGTTCTCATTAGCAAGGGTTGAGGCTACACCTTCCCTTGCCATAAGTCTTGGATCTTTGTGATTCCCATGAACAATTGTTTTTGTAGTTCTCATGACTCCCTTCTTTTCTGCCATGTCCACTTTCTTCTGAGTTTTCATGACTCCCTGCTTTTCCCCGGTGTCCACTTTCTTCTCAGTTGTCATGAAAATTCTTTTCTTATGCTTGTCATAAAAAATAGTGTTTAAATCGGCCACTTCCTCATCTTGGGATGGGATAAAATGGATTAGTTCAATACCTAATGTCGGATATGGATTTCCTTCTACTATGCTACTAGACGGGATAGAGGATACTATCAGATCATCATAAGACTGAGTTTTCTCAAGATCCGCATGATCTTGTTCCTCCTGCTCCTTTTGTCGAAGCTCTTCAGCTGATTTCTCTCCATTTTCTTTTTCTTTGTCACTTGCTTTGAGTCTTAACCTCTCATCCTCTTGGTGTCTTTTCTGAGTCTCTTCTTCTTGATTTTTTTTCGCAGTTTCTTCTTCTGCTGAACTTTTTCTTAGCTTCTTCTTTGAATCTTCTTTTTTCTTCTTCTTCTGTTTCCAACCATTGTTCTTCTTCTTGTGTTAATCTAAGTTCCTCCTCTTGTCTTTTCTTAGCAGATTCCTCCTCTTGCTTCTTCTTCCACTCAATAGATTTTCCCTTACCACCTATTGTAGTTATTTTTTACTTAAATATCCTCCTCAAAGTTGTCATATTGAGTGCATTTCATAAAATTTCTTCATATTTATCCGAGTAGTTTGCGTACTCAAAATGTACTCCTGCTGCATCACAATAATTAGAACCTTTATCCTTAGAATCATTCCTATGGAAACTTATCTCTCCAAAATAGAAGTACTCTAACTCCTTTACAAACTATGGTGCACTCTTCATGTTGGAGAATCTATAACTTCCTATGTCAAACATGACTAGGGGGTATACATCCTTATTCTGTTCAAACAGGAAACTACAAACCCCATCAATGTAAAGTTTCCTTACTATTTTCTTGTGAATAACATAATCCATAGTGTATTTTGCAAACAAAGAAGGGGCCCTCGAGCTGCCAAACATCCTTAGATATAGACCTTCCTCTCTTAGATAATAATGCCATTATCTTGTACAGTCTTCAAGGTTTCTTCCAACATGCAATCACACTGAAGGAGGAATATTAACTTGTATAATGACATTATCAAGTCTTCACAAATACACTTATCATGATTGAAATATTTTTGTGCTCACAACAAGTGATATGCAGCATAGACAAGAGCCTCTGCCTTATCAAATTTACACTTTAGAGTTAGGAACGACTGTCTGCACGATAAAAAATGAGCTCCTTCCAATGTTGAGGATGGGTGATTTCATTCCTTTACCATTCCAATAAAAGAATGTCAAAGAATCACAACCCAGTCTAAATCCCAGCTCATAGAGCATCTTTGCTCACATCTGGGATCCACAAATATATCTATCGGTATAAACTTTTCCATGAGCACCCATTATAGGGTTTTGTTGAAGATCTGTGTGGAATGTGTCTTCCTGTGTAAATACCAAGTTCTAATGCATGCGTCAAGTAATCCGACACATATGTGAAAACTAGTTTTGTTTCTTCCATGGCACACCTCAAGACCTAGGGTATACATCCTTGCTATAGATATAAGAAGGTATGAGTAGGGATCTATCAATGAGAATGGGTAGATTCACTACAGTGGATGAGAGCTGATGTTAATCGCCCTGCATTTGAACAGAGGAGAGAGAGCGGTACCAATGTTTCCATACTTTCCAGCTCTACTGCTGATCAGCCTACACTACCACAAACATGACCATCCATCCGGACTGGTAATTCTTGAACACTTGGCGTAAGGGTTAACTACAAATATTTTGACAACTGGAATCCCATCAATCCCCATGCTGGTTTATTAAGTCGCAATAGCGCTGTGTGCTGAGAGTGTACTTGCATGATCCCTCCCTTCGCATGATCCGTCCCTTCACTGTCTGGAATGACAGATATCTTAGTTAACCTACCTACGCCATAATCTTAGCCAGTGTTCCAGTCTATTAAAGATACCAATGCTTCCATAATTGGCAACCTGACCACACAGCCATAGCTATTGACGTAAGTTGGTTCCAACAATGGCATTATAAAACATAATTGTTGGTTCTTGTTCAAAACATAAGATAACTTCTACAACTTCTATTAGATACTTCCTTGAGAAGCCACCCTCTTTTTCAAACTGAGATAAAGTCGGTTCATATAGCTACAAATAGAAAGGGAATTTCAGATCCATATAATCTTTTCATGACTTGTACCCAATAGTGAATGGCAACAAATATACTTTTTTTAATGTTGAATGTAATAAATAAGTACTTCCTTAAGCCCTCAATCACAAGTTATGCTATATGCCATACATACATCATAGCCACAAACATGATAATTTGATTTAATAAATTGTGTTGCCATACTAAACCCCATTGCTCCAATGCAAACAAAGCAATATTGGAATGACAATAATATTTTTTTCCAATCTGTTAGTGAGAATAACCATCATTTAGAGACACAATATTGACACCTGGTATCCTTTTTCCAAATCTATCCAGATTGAAGGAAAAAGAATAACAAACTCATATGTAACCTTATTAAAGTATATTACAAATGATTGCTTCAACCATTTCTAAAAACTGAAATACATAACGATTACATAAATTAAGGGGAAAATCAATGTTCAAAATATCTTTTACATAAAATTACATAAATTAAAAGAAAAGGAAATGTTTATTGTAGGCATTCCTTGTAAATGCACATCAATAATGTAAACTTATTTTACCAATATTGCAAAAAAAAATAGTAGTTACACAGATCAAATCAATAACTTCTAAGATGTGTCTAAAAAATTAAACAAAATATTATTTCTATAATTAAGTATTGGTGTAATTACAATCCATCAATAAAGCATTTATCTATTTAAAGGCCATGAATAAACTCTTTATGTGCTATAGCATACTAAGAGGAAAAGGTAGTGATTTGGCATCATTATTCACATAAAGACATAAGGTAACCATAATATTATTGTTTTCCAAAGAAATAGTTAGATACAACATAAACTAGAGTAAAATCATTATGTTTTGGTATGGGTGATTCTGCTAGTTTCTTTTGTAGAAAATGTAATTGATTACTAAAGATGTGATATTTCCATTAACTTATAATACCATCCTATGGGTTTTTGTGTAGCACCTTAGGGAAGTGATTTAAAGGAAATTCTGATATATATTTCACCCATATGGATTACAAATTGAAATTTACATTAATATCCTTTAAACAACTAAGTAATTCAAAATATGGAAAACCCTTCACTGATTTTGTTATTTGATATCTACTCTCTTGTGCCTCTATCCTAAATATGGAAGTTGCTCATCCAAGAACATTAATCAACACCTTATAGTTTTGATGAAACTTCCTAATCCAAGTGTTAAAATAAGGTATAGAATCTTCCCATGCTTAACAAATATCTCCCCTTGATTGAAGGGTACATTTGGCTAAGATCAATACAAGGGAGTTTAACAATAGGCTCTAGGAACATCAAGATACATAGGGTGGTTAATGTGTTTTATTACATGCCAATCACATAGTGTCATACATGATAGAATCTAGTGAAAACCATGCAACCATAAAAGCCACTATACAAAAATATGCAAAGTCTCTCATGGGTATATAGAAAGAGTGCATACAACTAAAATAACATCAAGTCGAATCCATACATGACCCAAATTACATATAAACAGTGATGCTAAATGGACTATGGAGCAAAAAAAAATATGGGCTAGAACAAATAATTACATATCTCTCAAAATCCTTTCCTATATTGGGGTTTTATTCATCAATAGCACCTTCTACAACCACTTATATGCTCTAGCCCTTTCCTCTACCTGCAACTTGGGAGCTGGTCCTGGAAGGGAATTAGTCAACACCTCACAATTTCGATGAAAGTTCATAATCCAAGTCTTAAAATAGCGTAGAGGAGCTTCCCAATCAACCTATGCAGATGAGAAATTTAATTTCTTCATGTGGAAATTGGAATTAATACAAATTTACCACATAAATTTAAGATGAAAAATTGTTAAATGTTTATTCTTTAGTGTAAAATTCAAGATCAATTTTAAAATTTAAAACTATAAATAGTTTATGTTGTTATTTGTCTTACATTAGTTTTACACTTTTCATTGATTAGAGATGTCATTATACCGTGTGTTCATTTTTATAGTGATATATTTTTTGAATTTATGATTCCAGTGCCTACTATGGACTACAATGCAGAGTATTTGAGACTTATTGGTCATCTAAGAAAAATCAGTTCTGCTTGGAGGGATGAGTGTCATAGGTCATTGTCGACATCATTGCTTACCATAGTGGATACCATCAACGTATTAAATGATGCTTTGTATAGCATAGCATCATACATAGAGAGAAAAATACAAGAATATGTTGAGGGATTGAGACAAAATGAGATTTAGATGCTCAAAATAACAAAAGAGCATATATATACACTATTTGGAGTTCCTCAGATAGATGACAGTCGAGAGAGAAGTAGACTACATAATTCCATTAACCACATATTTCCATTGACTCATGCATCTTTTAACCAATTAGAGACCACTGGATGGGAATATGGTACATGGTTTTTGATATTCCCTTGCACACCAATAGGGAAGTATCGTTGTATTTCCTCTATAAACGTTCTGTAGAGTTTTGTGAAGGGATAACATGTCAACTATTTTGACATGTTGGGGTTCGAAGCCACTGGTAGGAGGATTCCCCAAGATTGACCTAATGCTAGTAATGGATATGTTGATCGACATATGACTCCACCACTTATCTAGCTACCAAGGCCACACATCCCTACTGCACATGATATGCTTACGTAGAAAAATCAGGCATTTCTTATGCTAGCTTATAATATTTATCGACACACCACAACTATCGACCAAGAAAGGCCCTCTTCCTATGGTGGGGTACAACCATCAGCTTTTGATGGTAAAGGACCATTTATTGGTAGGGATAAACCAACATCCCATTTGCTCCAGATCGAGCTACACATGTGCACAATGTGTGGTCAATCCTATTATGGTCGTGAACCAACACATGGTACCTCTATGTCGATTGGTGGTCGAGTAAGGACATTGTAGAAACTCTATTGTTGCTCAATTTATTTTTTCCATATTTTACACATATTAAAAGATTCTTAATATGTGTAATTATTAATCTTGTAGGATCATGATTCCTCTAAGGGGGGTGGTAATGTACCAGGTGTTGTCATATCTGAGGCTCAAACAACCAACACCAGGGTAATATTTCAAGATGTGCCATTTTGTTAATACATATGATTTTGTTAATACATGTGTTAGTTAATCAATTTGTTAAATGGTCTAATATTTACAATTTTTGAAGCTGTGGGAACCACATTTTAAACAAGATGGGAAAGAAATTTCTTGGCTTCAAACCCTCTTGGATCCAGCTCGACTCCCTCCTTAGAACGCAACAAAGCCCAAGATATCGGCCCAATAGAGAAAGGATTAGTTGGTAGAACCAACAATGCAAATGCACTCTCACCCAAGATATCTTTCTATGAATAATTGTGAGAACACGATTTCTACATTTCGGTCAAGGATTTTGGGTCCCTTGGTCTTCTACCAAGGCGCTCGACAGAAGATAATGGATGGGATGTTTATAGTTATTACACATAGTTAAGCTACACTATAGCTGACCCTTAGACATGTATTATAACAATATCCCAATGCACCATAGGCATATTCCACGATAACAGTGCAATGAATACATATAACCTCATTAATAAGAAAATGTGGAAACACATAATCACACTAACAAATATCTACACTCAATCACATTCTTGAATCACACATTTGACATGATATCTAACGTGGAAACCCATATGGGAAAAACCACAAAGGTGCTATTCATCTAACATGACAAATATATGTAACCTTTGGTCTACGCACTAAGATTCGGAGATTATTCTGGATCTCTCTTTCTTGTCTATATAGACTTCTTCCTCCTCTCATGCTCTTTGGACTTCTCTCACTATTCTTTATCTACCTGACTATACGAATGGTCTACACACATCCTGTATCTACTCACTTTCTTCTACACTGATGCACACTCAACTGTAGGTTCTTCAACTCCTCCCTACAATTTTAACACAATAATAGAAAATACAATGCTACTTGCACTAAATCACCAGATGTTATAGAGACTAACATGACCAAACCCTTCAGAGGCTAACAAAAATCTTAGGTTTATTTTTTATAGCTTCTTACAAGTAACTTTGAGATGAATTCATACAGTCGTCCAACAGGTTCCTTTCCTATTTTATCGACACATGAGAGTAGGAACTAATGACATGACTTTTAATTATGCTTTTATATGTGTGGATTCCACCGACTCTATCCATGCTCATACCCATGCACTTTCTAAACTATCCCTTTCTATCCCTTGCGTTGCTACATGTCTACTGACATGGTTAACTTCATCGGATCCTTTCCTTCTTCTTTTGTACCTCTTCTTCCATGCCTCTCTTATATGATGAACTGTCTTCTTCTTTTGTCATAGTGTCCTCTTGCACTGCTTCTTTCCTTATCCCTTTCTTCTTTGTCTTCTTCTATTCTTATTTTGTCACATCTTCCTTTCTTGCTACTTCTTCTACCTTTTCTTCCTTCCTTCCGTGGCTTCTTCTGTTGCAACTCCTTTTCCTTCTCTCCTTCTTTTGTTCTTCCTTCTTTACTTCTGTCTCATATCCTTTTACTTCCTACAAATTGACTCTTTTTCATCCTTGGGAAGAATTCTAAATGAATCCTTCCCATCTTTCCCTACCCCCAACACGCCCCCAACACTCACATGTTTCTCATCCCAAGCCACACAAGGCTATTTTTCCATATCTTTTCTTGTGCTCACATGACCTTGAAAATATTCCAATATTTTCACTACTTCCATTGTCTCGTGTCACATGTCTTCCTCTACTTTCTGCAAATTTTCAACAAGGTCGGAACTGAGGTGTTTCGATGGTACACTCCTTGCTTCTTGTACTCGTCATTTTAATCTCTGATATACAAGTTGAATAATATTAGAAACTCTTTTAGCTTCATCCTGCATCTCTTCCATTTTATTTTCTTGTTGTTTTTGTTGCATGCGCAACACCATCAATTGTTGCTGCAGTCACCCTGGCTGGCGGGAGAACCAGACCCTCCTCCCTCCCAAATTGTGCTATGCCCCACTTCTCACCCCGATCCCTATAGAGCGAAAGAGCATCCTAGTGATCCCTAGGTTGCAGCACGTTCAGTCGTTTACTCGCCGCTGCCGCCGTTTATTTCCAACACACGACGAACCTGTTAATCACAGGTACTAATCCGACCCCGGGTCGGTCGCACATTAATAATAGCGTTCGGACTCATGCGCCTTCAGGAACATCTAAATGAATGCTTCCCATCTTTCCCTAGCCCCAAAACACCCCCAACACTCACATGTTTCTCATCCCAAGCCACACAAGGCTATTTTTCCATATTTTTTCTTGTGCTCACATGACGTTGAAAATATTGCAATATTTTCACTACTTCCATTGTCTCGTGTCACATGTCTTCCTCTACTTTCTGTAAATTTTCAACAAGGTCGGAACTGAGGTGTTTCGATGGTACACACCTTTCTCCTTGTACTTGTCATTTTAATCTCTGATATACAAGTTGAATAATATCAGAAACTTTGCGACTTTGTTTCGAAGGTATTCTTCTTTTTCGCCAAGTCGAATGACCTTGAACTCTAGAAACATTTCGTATGTCATTCCTTCTTCTGCAAAATTTGTACATGCAAGGGCTACAACTTTGTCAATCCTCTCCCTATTTTCTTCCTAGGTCTTTTCTTCTACTTGACCTCTACCACTACATGATTCATCTTATTAATACTTAAATCCACGACTTTTTTCTATTTAATCCTAACATAATGTGGACCTCTCTGAAACTTAATGATTCAAAAGAACAAGATAACAGTGCCCTCGCCAGGTCGCATTTTCTTCTGCACCTCATCCCTCATGGCCTCTCCATGCATAAAAAATTCAATATTGGTATCTTCTTTCCTTTCCTTGTTTTTATGTTTGCATGAGAGATTCTGGGATCTCGCTCCCTTATATTGAACTAGTATATCCATGGGTTGATAGTTTGGTGGGTTGGACCATACAACAAATGAAATCAAAATTAACATCCACGCATAGTGGAAAAGTTTACCACTTTCTTGCAATAGAGATGCGTATTCTAGTAATTCATTGAGCAAACATTGCGAGGAATTAATGTGAGCTCACTTTGCACAGATTTTGACTAGTGAAACAACACCTATAGTAGACTGGGTAAGTCACAGTTTTCCCAACATTTACAATATAATACCTTTGTAGTCAATATAATGTTATATTCATTAATGGACGAGATGAGGAACCATATCCTGGCCCTAACAAAGTCATATTTGTCCTTAACCCTTTCTATCATCACTTTTTCCTTGTCTTTTTGTAGATATTAGTCTCATTCTATACTTGATAGTGGGAGACCTATTATCACTACATTTAGCTTGAGATGCATATAATATACTTCATCTAGCCAAAGGAATAGTCCATGAAATGATACAATCAATTGTAGTACAAATGTATTAACTTCTGTGATGCGACCGAAGTGTGGCATGTATAGCAACGATAATAGTCCAGACCGTTCCGGTCCTGTATCCCATTGCATTGGGATGAAACACTTCAGCAATTCCGGTGTAGGCTGCAAAAATACCATATAATTCTTGTTGTCCTAGTATTTTTTTTCTTGGTGTCTTGTTCAGGAAAGTATAGATTCCATAGGTTCAACAAAATATCCTTCAATACCTTAATTCCTTGTGGAACCGCTGGCATGATAAGTGGAGCCCCCAAATTCTTTGTAAATATGAGCTTTAGGGAATCTACATGCCTTGGTGCAATGTATGGAGCTAACAAATGTTTTCTTTGAAAGTATCCATCATCCATAGGTACTAGTGATGGTGTTGGTGGTGTTATTTCTTTCGCTTTCCCATTCGTATTACGTGTGTGCCTTCCCCATGTAGTTTCAGAGGGACCTGGTAGGTCTATAATTGATTTTATGGATGTCCTAACCGGATCGACTAGAAATTTCTCAACAACTAGAGGACCTACTATTGTGGTGGTACATATCCCGTTGTATCTTCCATGATTGGTGTAGGTGATGTAGTCACAACTTCAGACTCAAAAGCTGAGGTAGCACTAGAGATAGAAATAACCATGCTCTAGTAACCTTCTTCCACTCTTTGAATTTACTGAGAATAATTTCTCTTCTCTCATCCAAATAGAATGAAATTAATGTGACATGAAGGTTGATAGCATGCAACCATTTCCCCCCCAATCGTTCTTCAAACATGTGGGAAATCAATACAAAATAATTTATGCTTTCAACCACATGGGTACATCATCCAAACAAATTAAGGAAAATTTTATACACACGGTTTTTTAACTGAAATACCGAGTGGTAGTTATTGCCATAAAGACACACGTGGCCAAAAATAACACCATTAAATTTCCTCGTATTTTCCAAATTATTCTTTTGCAACTGTCATTTCGGAAATGACTAGCATCCAACTCTCATCTACATTGGTTGTATATCTCTAAACAACATCGCACTCCTTTTGACCTCTTTTCTTCCCTTCCTCAAATCTCCTTTTCTTGCGACACACTCTGTGTCTTTGCTATGAATTTTTGGTCTATGCCAAACATCTAGTTTGGGAGACTCCATATTTTTAATGCGACAGACTAGCAATCTACGAAAAAAAAATTCTCTTCCTTTTTCACTTTTTATTACATTTATTTTATCCGTATAAGTCAAAGTTTTCATGATCCAAATTCATGAGACTTCCATTCACCAATCCTTGGACCTCTATTCCAACTAAGTTTTGCAATTCCAGTGCTCCTCCATCAGTGATCATCGTAACAATATACAGTCGTAACCAATGTGCTCTCAACTTTCATGGATGCTTGAAAAATTTACTGATATACATAAGAACAAGTCCCCCAACCTAAAAGTGATTCCTCTCAATCTGTCAATCATGCCATGCTTTTTGTCTTTGTTTTTCAACATTTTTATGAAAGCCTACGACGAAATATTCTTCTTCCACATGCACAATTTGAAACAATCTTTCTTCAACAACATCGACATCTGTAATCTCTATGATCACATCACTAGTAGAAAATGAGGAATTAGCTATCGCGTGACTAAAAATTCTGGTCACCACAGGTTTTTCAAGTGATTTACTACTAAATATGAGCAATTTTGATTGACCCAACTATAAACAACTAATTTAGTCACCAGTTAACAAATATGACTAGATAATAAGTGACAGAGTTAAAAATGACTAACATAAATGACTAATTTAGTCACGACATAAAAATGACTAGCTCGAAGAATATGAATTAGTCATTTATGTTAGTCATTAGTAATTGTGTCATGGAAAATTGCAATTGTGACAATGAAGTGTAAAATTTGTAAATTGTTTAACTTCTATTAGTAATATTGGTGCAATGTACCTCGATCTTCAGATATCCAACAAAGCAATTGCATGAATTTGCTCTTGACCATCTTTATCCCTACTACACCATTGAAACAAACCGTTAAGCGCATGCCAAAGGAAAATTAGGTTCGTTAAATTACAAATTAGGTATAGCTAGAACCAATACCATATCGATACTTGGAAGCATCATAGCTAGTTGTTGATCCTTCAATGTAAGAGTCTCAAGTCCCATATTGAGGTGCTTTTCTAAACTCACCATAACTATCATGATCTGTGATCGTCAAACTAGCCGCACCAGTCGACGTAGCTTCACCAAGCTCAGTTCCTTTAAACATCATAACAGTTCATCCAATAACAATATTTTAAACCAAGATCAATATTTTAACCAATAAAATACTCAATTATAATTAAACTAGGGTGTTGACCCAAAACTAGTCTCATATCCATATGCACTAAAGGTAGAGACTCGACCCCATCTCAGATTTTTAGGTAAATATTTTGATTCCTTGACCTCTTACAGGAATGAACTCACAAAATATGATATGTTTCATGCAGTGATGACCCCTCCTTATCACTATCAAGTTAAACCTCATTTATGCATTACCAATGAGGTAAATTTTGCATCTAACGTCACCACCGACCTGATTCACGATGTGCACAACTCTTCTTGGCCAACAACCTCGATCCAAGTTTATTATATATACTGCTATTACAAAAAATAACATTAAAACAAATATTATATAATAATAAAACAAATTTTAAATTTATTTAAAAGACAATTTATTATATTTATATAAAACACAAATTAATTAAATTTTATATTAATCGTATAAAGAATTATTAAAAAATTTTATAAAACTTTTTTATTTGAGAGTTGGGGTGGACTAAGGCCTATTCTTTTTCATATACGGATGATGATGAGACAAGTGTACTATTGAGATTGACTATATGGCAGTGGTTCAAAATTCGAAATAAACAATTATAAAAAAAAATATAAAAAATAAGTGGTAGTTATTGATACCTCTAGCCATATAAGAATAATAAGACTAGCAACAACCATATTAATAAGATTAATATGTTTGGAATACACTGAGAGGAATATATCCCTAGTGAAGTTAATTTAATAGTCATATCATGATTGGAGTTAACATAATAGTTAATCTAATAGTTATCCAATATAATTGCGATTAGAGTTAAAGTTAAGCTAATAGTTGTAGAATTGTTGGATTTAAACTAATAATTGTATCTAATAGTTAATTTAAAAGTTAATATATCAACCATTACAGTTCAATTAAAATTTGTGATTGGAGTTGAAGTTAAGTGAAAGTTGTATCATCATTGGACTTAACCTAGTAGTTATAATTTTTTTTCTTAAAGAATGTGTCAATTACTTGTATCTAATACTTAATCTAACATAAAAACCACTTAAGTTGTGATTGTTAACCTCATAGTTGAAGTTAAGATCATAGTTGTATCACCATGTGGGAGTTAAGATAATAGTTGTATTTAATAGTTAATTTACAAGTTAATATAAATCTATTGTAGTTAATAAAAGAGCTTCGAGTTATCGTGACTTCTAGCTTCCAAATGGAGTTGGACTAAGCCTTATGGACATTAGCTGGACTCCCAATTGGTAGGTGGAGTTCGAGTGTTACATCAGTTGCACATTACCATGCCACTAAGTGCAGTTATCGCACGATTTAAGAGGAATTTATTAGGAGTTCATAGGATTTTATTAGGAATTATACTATCACATGAACTGCACTTTACTTCAACTCCCAACAATAAAATTCAGTTTGACTAATTAACTCGACTTTGAGCTCCTAGATGGAGTTCAACTATCCAATGGAATACACATTACCATGCCATTAAGTTCAGTTATCACATTACCTATTTATTTATTTTTATAATTGTTTATAAGGATTTAGAACGATTAATAGTTAATTTAAAAGTTAATATAAATCTATTGTGGTTAATAAAAGAGCTCTGAGTTATCCTCACTAAGCCTTATGCACATTAACTAAACTCATAGTTGGTAGGTGTAGTTTGAGTGTCACATGAGTTGCACAATACCATGCTACTAAGTGTAGTTATCACATGACTTCAGAGGAATTTATTAGGATTTCAAACTATTTTATTAGGAATTCGACTCTTACATGACTGCACATTAGCTAGACTCCTAGATGCCAAATGCAGTTGGTCTAAGTCATAATTAATTAGAGTTGAAGTTAAGATAATAGTTGTAGAATCATTGGAGTTAAGCTAATAGTTGTATGTAATAGTTAAGCTATTATAAATCTATTGGAGTTAATAAAATAGCTATGAATTATCATGACTTCTAGCTTCCAAATGGAGTTCAACTAAGCCTTATGCACATTAAGTGGAACCCCAATTGGTAGGTGGAGTTCGAGTGTCACATGAGTTGCATAATACCATGCCACTAAGTGCAGTTATCACACGAGTTCAGAGGAATTTACTAAGAGTTCGAACCATTTTATTTGGAGTTCAACTCTTACATGACTACACATTAGCTAGACTCCTAGATGTCAAATGCACTTGGACTAAGCCGTAAGTAATTAGAGTTGTAGTTAAGCTAATAGTTGTAAAATCATTGGAGTTAAGATAATAGTTGCATATAATAGTTAAGGTAATAGTTATCCAATATAACTTTGATTAGAGTTGAAGTTAAGCTAATAGTTCTAGACACATTTGTGTTAAGCTAGTAGTTGTATGTAATAATCAAATAGTTGAAGATTAATTTCAATTTTTACAACCATCACTAACTCTACTTATCACTGTTGATGAAATTGTCATTGATGCCAACATCTACTTGCAGTGGCCCCACGGGATGTCATTGATGCCACCAAGTCCCACCTTGCAGTGCCTTGGACCCCTTACAGAGTGGGTTTGTGCCTTGAAGCACCTTGTACCCAGTTGACAAGGTTCATGTACCCACAAGCTGGATATTGATGCCATCACCTTGCTGAAGATGTTGAAGACTCTGTTGACGATGCTAAAGACCCTGCAGATGGACTTGAAGACCTTACAGAAGTTGGAAAAGCCTTAGATGGATTGGAGAAGCATTAATGACCTATTATATGGTCATTTATGCTCTGATGGTGTCAAGGTACCTCAGAAGAAGGCCCATCTACCCCATAAGTTATATCATAAACCCTAGAGGTCTCCTGAGGTAGTTGATTAAGACCATGAAGCCCCTTACTTGATGAAGAAGTCCTAAAGATGTCCTTGGACCAACAATTGGTGATTTGATGACCCTGCAACCCTTGTTGGGGTCATGTGGCTCATGTGTGTGGAGTCCTTGGTATGCTGTAGATGATGCCCATGAAGGCTGTGGAGCCCCCATATTTGATTGTGATGGATGGATATGGTCTTGCATGGAGGTATGGTGAAGAATTTTTTGAAGAGATCCTCAAACCCACAAGATGGTCCTCAAGCCCACATGCTTAATAGTGGTTGAAACACTTGGACATATGACCCATACACAGGGGTTGAAGTTTGATTCTAGAATTACGGTTTAAATGGAACATATGATGACCTTGAGGGTTGTGGTGACCCAAGTTATACATTGGGGTATGATCAAACCCTATAGTTGACCACAACATGATGGAGCACCCTTTAAGTGTGGTACTATGTCTTATGAACATTAAACAATTTATTTATGATGATCTTGTTGAAGGTCAGCCCCATTAATAATACAAAAAATTAATAATCAAAACTTTGTGAAGTTGGCCCAAAATTAAAAATAAAAATACATTTTGCAAAGTTGGCTGCAAAAAGTAAAAATATTTTATTATTATTATTATAGGTCGGCTCAAAAATATAACTGAAAATGTGTATAAATACCCAATCAGCGTTCTCATTTTTACACACAAATATTTGATATTTTGCTCTGAATTTTTGAGACTGAGGCAAATTCGTCTCTGAGGCAGCCGCAGAATAGCGGGAGCAAGGAAATTAGTGGGACCAGCAGCCTGAAATGTCTTTTTGATGCTTGAACAATCCATTTCTTTTTTATGATGGCTACTCAGGGTCTCTCTCTCAGCATCTACACAGTTCGAGGATGGACTTATGTTGAATTCCTTTCAACAGCATACATCCACATTCTGCTTGACCTAAGATTCTCGCCAGAATTCTTGGAGGTGCCTGTTTACACGATCTGGGTTATACATGTAATTCCATTTACCAATTGGGTTTTCGATGTCGAGCCATATTGAGACCTGAGAGGTTCTGTATCAAGCATATTAAATGCCAGGACTAGGCTAGAGAATGAGATTGAGAGGAGGATTGTAGCCTTACTATGATCCATGTCACAGATAAATAGTAATCTGATCTTGGGAAATGAAGACCAGGATCCTGGTCAGGTTCCATCCTCCTATGTGGCAGATCTTGGATATTCAGACACTTTAATGCATGAGGTCAAGCGGAAGGGTGGAGATTTGAGATACTACCAAAAGTGTGGCCATTACAAGCCCCCATGTGCGCATCATTGTCATGTCTGCAAAAGGATCATCACTGTGTGTGGATAAATAATTGCGTTGGGCATGAAAATTACAAGGCTTTCTTCCTATTTGTATTATATCTTGTTCTAGCATGCATCTATGCTCTAGTACTCCTTGTAGGCAGCGCAATTCAGGAACTCCATGATGAAGAGAGGAGATCTGGAAATATTTTCAAGAATTCTTATATTCTCTATGGATTGATTCTTATTCCATTAGCTGTGGTATTAATTGTTCTCCTTATTTGGCATATGCATCTCCTTTCACATAACAAGACTACCATAGAGTATCATGAAGGAGTACGAGCTATATGGTTAGATGAGAAAGCAGGACGAGTGGTTGTCCTAGTGTCAATATTAAACCCTAAGAAGAGATTTCTACAAGAATTAGGGTTTTTAGAGAGTGGAAATGATTAAAGAGTGTTTAAAACACAAACGGAATATATAGAAACGAAGTAGTTAGTGTTTTGTGAATCCCAAGGTTCACATTGCCAAAAGTGGTTGATTGTATATAGATAGCTATTTTAAGCTTTTTTAGCTTCTTTCATTAAATTTTTAATAGAGTGTAAATGATTGATGAATGTTTAAAATACATACATAAATTTAAGTTTTTTTACCGGCTGGTTTTTAGCTATTTCTGGCCATGAATCTTCATGGAATTTTAAAATCTTGCAAAATCTCTACCATATCTTACATAGTGTGGGTGTTAAGGTGTTTCTTGTCATTTGATTTCATTTATGGCCTTAAAATACCCCACCAAACACCAAACACCAAACAACAAAAATTACTGATTTTTTGCGTTAAATTCAGGATTCCGGCAGAAATCAGCCTGAAAGTCAAAATCTTGCCCTTTTTAGACTGCTCCTTAAAATACAAAGGGAATAGAAATAAGTCTTTAGTGTTGTGCTAATCCCAAGATTGACCTAGTCAAAATTGGTTCATTATATATAGACAGGTAGTTGGTAGCTAAGTTACTCTGAA
Source organism: Pseudotsuga menziesii (assembly GCA_001517045.1). NCBI lineage: Eukaryota > Viridiplantae > Streptophyta > Pinopsida > Pinales > Pinaceae > Pseudotsuga > Pseudotsuga menziesii. Next base: position 9,289 of record LPNX010982474.1, on the reverse strand, counting down.
ATAAGTCTATGCAAAGTCCATTTAATCAAGTTAATGCAAACCACTACTTCATTTTTATAATATTGTTATTGATATCAAAGGAAATGACGTTTTTCAATGGATCAACATATATTTATTATTATTTTAATAAGCGTATGTAGAGTGTGTTAGCCCATATGTAAATGAATAAGTCTATCCAAAATGAATTTTATGAAGTTATTGCAAATCACTACTTGATTTTTATAATATTCTTATTGATATCAAAGTAAATGACCTATTTCATTGAATCAACATATATTTATTATTTTAATAAACATATGTAGAAAGAGTTAACACACATGTTCATGAATATGTAAATGCAAAATACATTTAATGAAGTTAATGCAAATCACCATTTGATTTTTGTAATATTGTTATTGATATAAAAAGAAATGACTCGATTCATTGAATCAACATATCTTTATTATCTTAATAAACATGTGTAGAGAGGGTTAACCCATATGTTCATGACACTTCATGATGTTGATTGTAATGGGTGAGAGCATAATTATTTCTTCTACATGTAATACTATGCAAAAATGTCATGGGTTTATACAACCAGTTGTTGGTAGGTAAATTCCACTTTTATTTTAGATAAATTATATACCATAAGTTTCCAAAACCATGGGATCATTGGTAAATTATTATTTTCTAGGAGAGAAGGAAAATTTGCGAGAATAAAAACAAATTAATTATTTACTTGAAGGCAAACTTACATTTTCAAATAGACTCAACTTGAAGGGTTTCCAACAGATATAAATGTGAAAAGAAATAGAATCACTATTGTTTTATAGTAAGAGAAACATTTAACAAGAAATATGTAGGGAAGTCTAATTTAACAAATCTATTATTGTAACTATGGGTTGATGTGGTTCAAACAAAGTGATTGGTGTCTATTGCTAAGTTGGTTCTTTGTCCTTAGCAGTGGTAATCTGTGTATCCAATATGTTAGTGCATGTGAATATGAGTAAGAGTAGGTTTGTTCTTACAAGGATTTGCATCTTAGTGGATTGGTGTCTTCGCTAGGTTGAGTTGTATAAGTATTTCCAATAGTAAGTGTATATCTACCTGTAAACTACCTCAAAATTTTCTTTTTTTTTCCCCTATACAAGGCATAGAATCATTTATAAATCCCTAAATCTTTAAGAGGTAAACAGTCTTGGCATAAAATGATAATTTAGCCTTGTCTTTATTTTTGTTGAAGTTATTAACTGTTTGAAAGGAAAGTAGAATTCGTAGTTTAGTATCTAAGTGTTGTAGGTTTGAAAATGTTTTAAATGTGGGGTCCACTGATTGCAGATTGGTCCATTGGGATGATAAAATCACTTACTAAGCTTGGGCTGACAACTCATTTTTCTATGACAGGTGCTTTGAGAAAGAGAGACAAAAGGCATTCTTAGATAAGGTTGATCCTCCTCTCATCAAAAGGCTGGAGCCAACTAATCTTAGTCAAAAAAAAAATTAATGGCCAAGCCCTCCAAACAAAATCCAAGAGCCTTCATGACTCCGTAATGCACAAACAAGGGTTCATAACATTAAAGGAAAGGACCAACAAAGTCCATGCTCTAAGCATGCTTCAAAGGGAAAACACCTGCATTCGACTTATTGTAACAAGGGTTAACCATGTTTAAGAGTGGCAGCCTCCCTATAAAGGAGAAGTTACACATTTGGATTTAAACCAAAGTTTGAAATGCAACATAATGTTTACGATGGTAGTCGAAGGGTTCCAAGGTGAGTTCCACGTGATTCGCGATCCTGCTGCCATGGGCCACGGGGATGGCTTAAGGAATCTCCACGTAAGAGTGGAGAGGCCCACGATGGGGTGTCCAGCATGGCAACAGTTGACCTCGTAGTTGTCAAGTCGTGGTGAATTCGTACCAGGTAGTGAAAATGATGATCCCAATGATCACATGGGCCGTGGTGAGTTGTCGTCCATTGAAACTGGCACGGTACGATTGTCACTAGTATGTTTTTTAATGTTGCTATACTTCACGATGTTTGGGGAGGAGAAGGTCTTCTTGAGGGCTCTACTAGATATTTGTCATGCTTGAGACTTGGAGTTTGGTGCTAGGAAACCCTCTCGGGTTTTGCAGGAGGTAACAGAGCTAGCTCTCGCAGCTTGAACCCTTTCACCTCAGGTAACTCATAGTGTATCGCTGCTGTTAATTTAGATCTCATTTTTATTTTTTTTAGACAAGTAGTCTTCTCTTCATAGGACTTAGCCCTTGCCTTTGATTCAGAGGTACCTAGAGTAGGATTGGATGCAAACGAGTGAGGCGTCTTCACTAGTAAGTGGTTTTATCACCCCTTATGGTGAAGACTATTGGTTATAGGCCCACAAATCCGGGGAGTTTTTGTGGTATATGTTCAAAAAGGAATCCGGGGGTTTCCAAGATTTTGTGAAATTACAGTGGAAGGTATTTCAAGGGTGCATGGAACCAAAGTCATGACATCGCAGAATCTATGGTATTTTCTTATTTTCTCTATTGTAAAAAGTATAATTTATGAACGGACTATCAGTCCTCTTTAATTTTGTAATGCACCCATTTTTGGTTTAACGACTTTAAGCTGAGGGCAGTAGCTCGACTAAGATTGTGGAACTTTTATTGTTGCTATGTAAAAGGGACTGTCTTTAATTATTTATCTGTCTTCTTTAATGGCTTTTGATACTGTTAGTGATGACCCATCTTTGCATTTCCTCTGTTTAAATATTTACTGTAAAATTGTAATGCTAGCATTAGTCTAAAATTTTCGTTGTGGTTAGTTGAAGTTTTTGCTGATGGTAGTGTAACACGATTACCCAAATGAGTCTGATAACATACATTAGAATAGGGTTCCTACCCTAAATCATTCCTTCCCTCGATCATACGATGGATATGCCATCTGATGGATCTTGCACTCAACTTGACATGGAGGATGAGGTGAATACCCTAGTTGACAGTGGCGAAGGGTTTTAACAGAAAAGATACTAATTCCTATTCTTGTTTAGTTTCTGGTAGTGTGAGTAAGGTGAGGAAAACATGCCTTAGGGTCCCACCAATTCCTCTTTGATACAACCAAGGAGTTCCTCATCTGAATCCAAACCCTCATCGATCGTCATTTATCCCAGCGAAGGGGACTAGGGTTTCGAGGTTGAGTTGTAGGCGTGGTCAGAGAGAGAGGCCAGAGTCTGAAGCGTACGGTTTGGTTTTGGATCTTGGATTTTCAATAACTCCCATGCAGTTGAAGTTGCCCTCAAGCCTCGTTCGTACCCTTCCTATTGGTAAAGCTCCACCGTTGTTATAATATAAATCGTGCCTTTCAAAAACCTTAGCGAATACACATCTGTTGTCATAAACATACTGCTCAATCAACCCATAAGAAAATAGGCATATGCCCAGCTTTGTAAGCAAGGAAGCCTCAGAAGAACCAACCTTCTCTCCTTTCTTAAAAATCTCCACCTGTGATTTTTGAAAAGGGCTTAGCTAGACAGGAAAGTCTCACTGATAATCGTCAAAGATTAAGGCCTTTGACAAGATTTTTGTAGGATGAACCAGGTGCTGGTTATCCAAACAAAACCCAAAAAAATAAAAATAAACTAAGTCTCGAATGTACAATTTAGTTTTGGATTCTAAATTAATACTGGACTTTGCAAAAACTGAAAATACAGAACTACCATAACCTAGGAATCAACATAATCTAAGGATATAACATCGATCTTCCTGATAACCTAGCCATGTGAATAGGACTAGATATGTTAGTTGTAAGAACATACATAAGAAAACAAAAATATATTCATTCATTATGTGACTTCCTTTTATCTCAGAGCATTCTACAAAATTATTTTATTTGCAGCATAACCAGGATAATTTCTTATTTAACATAACGTAATAAAAAAATTTACACATTCAACATAGAGAAGTAAATCAATCACTCATAATCAAAAACCTCTACATCTGCTGCACCGACTATAGTGGAAGCAGCCATGTTCCACCCAACCATAGACTAAGGTCGGCTCCTTTGCCTTCTAGTCACCCCCAAGCCAAACCTCTAAGGAGATAGTAGGGAGCCCTAACTTCAGAACTCAAATTCAAAACGTCCACAGGTAATCATGCCCAAACAACATGCACTATCTCAACAGAGTCCTCTTGCCCAGCATACTCAGCAGCATCATTCCTACACCGTATGCTCTCTTTTTGTCTCTTTTTATTTGGATCATTTTTCTTTGCCTAGGTATTTTCCCATTAGCCCTCTCCCCTTTATCACCAGAATTCCTAGGGCTTAATGGCATTCCCCCTTTTCCAAGGATGTGTCTATGCTGATTTCTACACATCTAACACTTTATTATATCTAGTATCTGAAGTTAGTTGGTCCCTATCCTTACTGTCTCCCACAGGTTTCCTCTTTTAATCTGGTTGCTTCCACTATATTCACTGCATAATAATATTTTTTTATTAATCATTGTCATTAACCCCCAAGGTTAATTATTACATCAGTCCTCCCCAAACCCCTTGGTTGAGTCATTAAAATCCATAATTCATCATCCATAGACAGTAATTAAAATAATAATAATCAAAATAAGACATATTCTTAGGGCATTACATCCACACCCCCTTATTTTAAACACTTTCCTCAGTGTTCATCTTCACCCATTGGCTCGATAAACAAGCTAGGGTACTTTATTTGCCTTTAGTTTCCAAGTTGGCCCCTCGGGGATAAACTGCTTCCATTGCAGTTTTACTCGAGACATGACTCGGTTCCAAAGTACAGTCTCTTTCCTATCTAGAATGAATGCAGGTTCCACCTGTACCACATTCCAATTGATAATGTGAGCTGAGTCATATATATATATTTTAACAATGAAACATGAAAAACATTGTGAATCTTTAAATGAACACATAGGGCCAGCTTGTAAGCTATAGGCCCAATTCTTTCTAGGACATGGAAAGGTCCACAAAATCTCGATGCTTATTTCTTCCAGCTCCCCAATTTGAGGGAACTCTTCTTAGGTTTGACCTGTAGGTACATGTGGTCACCAACACAAAACTCCTTTTGTTTTCTTTTTAAATCAGCGTAACAATTTTGTCATTCTTGAGCTGCTTTCAGGTTCTTCTGTACTTCACGAACTGTTTGCTCCATTTCCAATAATAGATGAGGTCCAATTAGCAAACGATCCATAGGATTATCCCAACTGATAGGGGTATTGCACTTTTTTTTGTATAGCATTTCAAACAGACTCATTTTCGTTGAGGCTTGATAGCCGTTATTATAAACGATCTCCACCAGGTGCAAGTAGTTCTCCCACTGAGTGGTTCTTTTCATGACATGCATCCTTAACAGGTTTTCGATGGTCTGGTTGGTACGTTCTGTTTTCCCATCCATTTCCGAATGATAACTGGTGCTAAAGTTAATTTTGGTTTCTAAACTTGCAAATAGAGATTTCCAGAAGTTTGATGTAAATTTCACATCCTTGTCTAATATTACCATTTTTGGTACACCATGTAGTCAAAATATCTCCTTTAGAAATATTTCTGCGATATCAACCACCCTATATGTTGATTTCACTGGAATAAAATGAGCAGATTTTCTTAATTTGTCCACCACCACCATGATAGAGTCATGTTGTTTCTATGTTTTTGGTAAATCAGTGATGAAATCCAGAGATATGATCTCCCATTTCCACTGGGGTATTGGTAGAGGTTGCAACAAACCGGCTGGATGCCCATATTCTATCTTAACTTGCTAGCATTCTATGCATTTGGATAGATATTCAATTACATCAGATTTTAAACTAGGCCAAAAGAATTGCTTCCTCAGAGAAGTTACCATCTTTTGGTACCCTAGATGGCCTGCAAAAGGAGGTTTGTGCATCTCATTCATAATAAACAACTTGATTTCCAACACATTAATTACGTCCAACCTATCCTTAAACCAAATAAAGCCTTTCTGGTCAACCTTAAAAGCTTCTCTGTCTATATTTATATCAGGATTTTGTATTTTACTGAGTAGTTCATTATAGTTAGTGTCTTGAGTGCTTGCTTCCTTGACCCTGTCCAAGAGGTCACTCTTGGGCTAGCTCGAGGTTATCTCACTAATACCATGACTCCTTCAACTGAATGCATTCGCAACCTTGTTTTCCTTACCTTTTATGTGCCTCACCTCAAAGTCAAACTCACTAAGGAAGGCTAACCATCTCGCTTGTTGAGCGTTTAGACCGGACTATGTAAATAATTTTTTCACACAAGTGTTATCGGTTAGTAACAAAAATTTCTTTTCGAGTAAGTAGTGCCGCCACATTTTTAGGGAGTGCACCATGGCTGCCTGTTCTAAGTCATGGACTACGTAGTTACGTTCATGCTCTTTCAGCTTGTGTGACTCGTAATAGACCACATGTTTGTCTTGGGATAATACCCCTTCTACTCCTTCTAAGCTTGCATGAGTACAAACCGTGTAGTTTTTAAGGGGATTGGCTACTTTTAGGACTAGGGCCCTAGTCAACAACTATTTAAGTTGGTCGACGCTTTCTTGGAATCTAGATGTCCAAGCAAACTTTACCCCCTTCTTTTGTAAGGAGGTAATGGCGTATGAAATTTTGGAAAATCCCTCGATAAATATTCTATAATAGTCAGTGAGTCCCATAAATGACCGAATGTCAGCGACGTCCTTTGGCACTGGCCAATTCGATATGGCTTGTATTTTCTTGGGGTCCATGACAATCCCCTCCTCAGATATGACATGTCCCAAGTACTGAATTTCAGTCTTAAAAAATTCACACTTTTCCAACTTGGCATACATTTACTGTTCCCTTAGGGTTTGCAACACTGTCCTTAAATGATGTTGATGCTCTTCTTCAATTTTTGAATAAATCAGGATGTCATCGATGAAGATCAATAAAAACTGATCTAGATATTTGTTAAAAATGTCGTTCATCAGGCACATGAAAGTGGTAGGGGAATTAGTTAAGCCAAAAGGGATTACTACGAATTTGTAGTGTCCATAATGGGTTCTGAAGGCAGTTTTGTTTATGTCCTCACTTATTATTCGGATCTTGTGATAGCTAGATCATAAGTCCATCTTGGAAAAGACTCTCGCCCCTCCTACTTAGTCAAACAGGTCATTGATTATGGGTAGGGGATACTTATTCTTTATGGTTACTTTGTTTAGATGTCAGTAATCAATGCAGATTCTTAAGGTCCCATCCTTCTTTTCAACGAACAAGACCGGTGTACCACAGGGGGACATGCTAGGTCTAATATACCCTTTTTCTAAAAGTCCTTGCAACTTAATTTTTAGTTTGGTCAGTTCCAGAATGCTCATCCGATAAGGAACCTTTGACACTTGTGTAGATCCTGGTAGTAGCTCAATGGAGAATTCGATCTCCCATTGAGGGGGTAGGCCTGGTATCTCCTTGGGAAATACATCAAAAAACTCTTCTAGGATCGGGTGTTGTTTTAGAGAGGTTTGGTTTTCCTTCAGGAGCAAGTTAGCAACCCTAACAGCAAAGAGTTTACAACACTTTCTCAGGAATTTCTTTAATTGCATAGCCAAAATTTGTCTTACTGAGACAGGTTTAGGAAACCCTCTTACCGTCCGAAGGAATTGTAGGTAAAGGAATTTTCATAACAGTTCAGCTCTACTTTATTCTTCTCTAACCATTCCATACCAATAATCATGTCATACGATCCCAGGGGTAAAATATTTAGGTCGATCCTGGTTTCATGATTTTGCAACTGAACTTCACAGTTAGTAATAAAATCTGTTAACTTTCTTTTTGCCCCAGTGGCCAACTGGACCAACCATGGTTTTGAATGTTTTACTCTAGCCAGTTGGCAGAGTTCCACCATCCTCAGAGAAATGTAACTCAACGTAGCTCCTGGATCAATTAACACAGATATAGCATGGTTTGAAACAATACCTTCAATTTCCACTATATTAGACTGATGATCGGCTTGCTGATATTCTAAGGACACATTTATGCTATGGAAAATCCTACCAATTTCCCCAACTATCAATGCTTCTTGAATGCTATGCAAGGGATTATTTTCCCCAGTTAGGCATGAGCAATGTCTCTTCAGATGGGGTTCACCACATTCCCAACAGGTCATAGGTTCTCTGGGCGCCCCATCATCCCCTCTTACTCCCAGACTGGCCAGCTTTACATATCTTGGCGAGAGAGGTCCACTTTTAATATAGGGTTCTCCTTGGGTAATCCTCGGGGTGTTCATGTATGGCGGTGGTTTGAATCCCTTTCTCTATTGGTTGAATCTTTCTGGTCTCTTATCTCTCCATGTTCTGGAGGAGTCGTTCCACTGTTTGTACTTCTCATAACATAGCCGGGATTTCCTTAGTGCCTCATCCAGAGTCTTTGGGTTGTCAAACTCAATTCTGTCCTTGTAATTCTATGGCAAGCAGCTTAGGAATCTCTGTACCTTCACCTTTTCTTCCTTAATATAGGGTACGAACCTCAACAAGTCCAAGAACTTGTTAATAAGCTCTTCCATGGTCATTGAGCCGAGTCTTAACTCATAGAATTCCTTGGTTTTCCTTTCGTAGTAATTCTCATATAGGTACTATTTTTTAAACAATATTTTGAATTTTGCCCACTCCAAAGTCTTCTCCTTCAGTCCTTGCGAGATTTTGAGGTCCCACGACGATATATTAGCCTTTCCCTTGAGGTTATAAATTTCCATTCGAACTTTCATGTTACTCGAATAGTTGTAGATCTAGAAATATTTATTGATGTCCAGTAGCCATGCCTTCGCTTCCTCCCCTGTCTTAGATTCCCCGTCGAAACTAGTGGGTTTGATCTTCTTGAATTCACCTTCCAGGTGATCAACCTTTATCTTTCTGCTAGTTTTGACCTAATTTTTAGAGTTCTGGGTCTTGTTAGATGAACTACTCTTTCTTTCTACACTTTTGTGCCTTTCGGGACCCTTCCTGGTCTCAGTTCAAGGCTCCGTAGCATTGTTTTTCTTGTGCAGACTTTGCAACATGATTTCATTGATCCCCTGTTGCTTTTCCTATGCTTTCTTTAACTGTTCATTTTCTACCTTATAACTTTGTATTTCCACGATTAGGTGCCTCATTGTTTCCAGTACTTGACTGGCTTCAGAATGCTCCACTTTTGGCTGTGTGGTCAGTGGTACCTATTCTGGGTTTTTGGGTTGGTTCTCATTCTCTAGTGGAGAGGCCATGACAATTCCTATAGTTTATCAAGATAACAACAACAAACTGTAGATTCACAAGCAACAGAACATGCCGATAAAATTTTAGAGTGCTATAAATCTGTAAT